>JAURVB010005089.1:0-71250 GCA_033002965.1 Piper betle
TTGTCAATGGGGCCTTCACCACTTAGAGTACATGTATTTTCCTTGCTTCTGACCTATACGACATTTAGTCCGAAAGAAATGTAAGATTTCACGTCAAGGAATGCTTATTCCATGTCATGCAACCTATATCTAATAAGCGATTGGCATGCTAGAAGGAGTAAGTTATTCAAATTAATTGTTTTCAATTATATCCCCGTCAGATGACTTTATTCTATATATTCATATGTCCCTCTATATATATGCACACTCCTAATCATGTAGCCATTATACAACATATTTACACTCTTCCCCTAGGTCATTTTAACAAACAATTCATTATAAGGGAAATAGTTACATAAACATATTTACCTTCATCATCACCTCCATGTCCATCCATATATGACCAGAAACATAAAAACATGGACCCAACACTAACAACAATGTAATTTGAAAAACATAAAGTAGTCATTTATAGGGTGACCATACATACTGGATTCACTTCTATGATATTCACCAACATATTCTGTTCAGAAGCCATCATACTAGATAGTTTACAAAAAAATTTCTACTTACTACAACCACATTAACCTTTCCTAGATAATATGCAATGCTAAAATCATCGTCTTTGATCTCTCACCATCTTCTTTATCTCAAATTCAAATCATCTTGACCAAAGACAACTTCGCGCTTTTATGATCCATAAATAGCTCAAACTTTTAGTGCAAAAACAAGCTCCCCCAACTTAAGATCATAGGGTGGGTAATTCTCTTCATACACTTTCTGTTATCTAGAAGCATGTTCAGTCCATCTTCCCATGTTGCGTTTAAACTTCTCCGTAGCCTTGTTAGAGATAACAAAACCATCCATTACATGCGACTAACAAACTTTCCTACTTGGTTCAACCCTCGTACGTTCAGTAGCCAAAGTCCTTGCCGAAGGCCCGCCAAAGTCTAAAGACTATCTCCATTCCTAAAAAGTGTCGGAAGGTCTTCCAATCAATTTCAAAGTTCATCTCTTCCCTTTGAGGTTGAGATTATTATCCCTTATGCACACGTAGAGAGTTTGATGTGTTGCCACATAGAAACAAGGTTCAACACTTCTATGGAGACTTTTTGACCAAGTAGTTGGTGCCGATCTTTATGAAGCATTCCACGAGTTTGTCAATGGGGCCTTCACGACTTTAAGTACATGTATTTTCATTGCTTCCCACTATACAACATTGTGTCCAAAGGCAATGTAAGATTCCATGTCATGCAACCTATATCCAATAAGCGATTGGCATGCTAGAATGAGTAAGTTAATTTAAAAAATTGATTTCAATTTTATCCCCGTCAGATGGCTATATTCAACATATTCATATCTCCCTCTATATATATGCACACTCTAATCATGTACCATTATACAACATATTCACACCCTTCTCCTAGGTCATTTTAACAAACAATTCTTTATAAGGGAAATAGTTACATAAACATGTCTACCTTCATCATCTCCTCCATGTCCATCAATACATGTGATAAACATAAAAACATGGACCCAACACTAAAAACAATGTCATTTGAAAAACTAAAATTAGTCATTAATGGGTTGAGCTTACATACCGGATTCACTTTTATGATATTCTCCATCATCATATGTTGGGAATCCATCATACGAGATAGTTTGCCTAATAAGTTTCTACTAACTACAACCACATTAGCATTTCCCAGATAATATGCAATGCTAAAATCGTCGTCTTTGATCTCTAACCATCATCTTTATCTCAAATACAAATGTTCTTAAGAAAAGATAACTTCAAGCTTTTACGATCCGTAAACAGCTCAAACTTTTAGTGCAAAAACAAGCTCCCCCAACTTAATGTCATAGGTTGGGTAATTCTTCTTATACACTTTCTGTTATCTAGAAGCATGTGTGGTCCATCTTCCCATGTTGCGTTCGAACATCTCCATAGCCTTGTTAGAGGTAACAAAACCATCAATAACTGGAGACTACCAACTTTCCTCCTCGGTTGAAGCCTTGCACGTTTGGTAGCCGAAGTCCATGCCGAAAGCCCGCCTAAGTCTAAAGACTATCTCCAATCATCAAAAGTTCCATATGGTCTATCAATCCATTCCAAAGTTCATCTCCTCCCTTCGAGGTTGTGATTGCTAATCCTTATGCACACATAGAGAGTTCGAACTGCTGCCACATCAAAACATGGTTCAACACTTCCATTGAGACTTTTTGACGAAGTAATTGGTACCGATCTTTATGAGGCATTCCATGACCTTGTCAATGGGGCCTTCACCACTTCAAGTACATGTATGTTTATTGCTTCCCACCCATACAACATTTAGTCCAAAATTAATGTAACATTCAATGTCATGGAATGCTTATTCAAAGTCCTGCAACCTATATCCAATAAGCGATGGGCATGCAAGAATCAGTAAGTTATACTACTTAATTGATTTCAATTATATCTCTGCCAAATAACTATATTCTACATATTCATATCTACCTCTACATACATACACACTCCTAATCATGTAGCCATTATACAACATTTTCACACTCTTCACCTAAGTCATTTTAACAAACAATTCATTATAAGGGAAATAGTTACATAAAGATGTTTACCTTCATCATTTCCTCCATGTCCATCTATATATGATGATAAAAATAAAAACTTGGACCGAACACTAACAACAATGTCATTTGAAAAACTAAAATTAGTCATTAATGGGTTGAGCTTACATTCCAGATTCACTTTTATGATATTCTCCATCAACATATGTTGGGAATCCATCATACTAGATAGTTTTCCTAATAAGTTTCTCATAACTACAACCACATTAGCATTTCCAAGATAATATGCAATGCTAAAATCATCGTCTTTGATCTCTAACCATCTTCTTTATCTCAAATACAAATGATCCTAAGCAAAGATAACTTCAAGCTTTTATGATCCGTAAATAGCTCAAACTTTTAGTGCAAAAACAAGCTCCCCCAACTTAAGATCATAGGTTGGGTAATTCTTCTTATACACTTTCTGTTATCTAGAAGCATGTGCGGTCCATCTTCCCATGTTGCGTTAAAACATCTCCATAGCCTTGTTAGAGGTAACAAAACCATCAATAACTGGAGACTACCAACTTTCCTCCTTGGTTGAAGCCTCGCATGTTTGGTAGTGGAAGTCCATGCCGAAAGCCCGCCTAAGTCTAAAGACTATCTCCAATCATCAAAAGTTCCAAATGGTCTATCAATCCATTTCAAAGTTCATCTCCTCCCTTTGTGGTTGTGATTGCTAATCCTTATGCACACATAGAGAGTTTGAAGTGCTGCCACATCAAAACATGGTTTAACACTTCCAATGAGACATTTTGACGACGTAATTGGTGCTCGTAACGACCCGGTCTAAAGTGCAACGTAATGAGCCTAAGTCATTTTTTAAAATGGTTAACCAAAGTTAAAGATCTATAGTCCATTCCCACTTATAAACTGGATCTTCTCCCAGTATGTATTAGATGTGGGACAAAGTTGAGGGATCTCACAATCCACCCACCTTAGGATATTTCGTCCCCGAAATACGTACATTTGGCCCATTGCTAGCCCCAGCCCACGACCTTTCTGGCCCATGATCGGCAGTCTAGCCAACGTCCCTAGTCCAGCCACCATCTAACACGGAACCAGATTGCTCTGATACTACCTGTAACGACCCTCCATTTTTCACAATATTGTGAGCCTAGCTAGCTTGGCGTTACTCGAAATTATACCAAACCAACCCTTTAACGACCAGCCCTAACCGGTCCGGGCGTTACTTATATGTTACGTGATTTCTATTAAAACCATAAGTATGACTCATTCAAAGTAAATTATGGTTAGTCAAGATATAATAATAATAGTTCTACAGTCTTGGATCGTTTCCTAAAGCCACATGTAGAACACAAGAAAATAAAAGGAAGTCCAATTTATTATCCATTCTCCTACCCTGAGTTCATAAAAGGACCACCAACCATACTTTCATTCTTCCTTAAGTGAGCTGAAATCAAACAATCTTAATTAGCCTACATACCCATGTCGGGATCAAGCTCAATGTAGTTCTATAGGCTCTAAGGTCATTCTGAGATTAAAAGTTTGTCTCCCAGTTCATTCTGAGATTAGGTGGTCTCCCGGGTTATTCTGAAATTAGTCATTATTGGCTGTCAGGTCCATTCTGACATGTCCATTATTGGCTGTCAGGTCCATTCTGACATATCCAGTTTTGCCTGTCAGCTCCATTCTGACATGTCCATTATTGGTTGTCAGGTCCATTCTAACATTTCCATTTTTTGCTGTCAGGTTCATTCTAACATGTCCATTATTGGCTGTCAGGTCCATTTTTACATATGCATTATTGGCTATCAAGTCCATTCTGACATGTCCATTATTGGCTGTCAAGTCCATTCTGACATGTCCATTATTTGTTGTCAGGTCTATTCTGACATGTCCATTATTGGCTGTCAGGTCCATTATGACATGTCCATTATTGGTTGTCAGGTCCATTCTGACATTTCCATTATTGGCTGTCAGGTCCATTCTGACATTTCCATTTACAAATCAACTAAGCAATTCAAAGCATCCCAACAATTCTTGCTAATCGAAGGATGAAGCAAAGCAGCACACCCACAACAAAACAAAGACCCGACCCCAAAGACCCGGAATAGTTCATGCCAAGCAGTTAACAAGAACCCCATGCATAAGACGCTAGCGATCTAGTAACTTAACAAGACGTCTCCAACAAACCTTGCATGCAAGAATCCTAATGGAAACAAATAAGATGAGGGATGAAATACTCACACAGTAATGGGGAGGTTGCCTGGGACAGAGATGAGGGATGAAATACTCCCTCCTCCTGCATATATATACACTTCAACCATTCCCTCCATTAAATTCTCATACCCCATCATCCATAGGTATTTCCTAGGTTCAACGAGCACCTTCATTAAATTCTCACACCCACCCCATCACCCATGCATGAATAGGTATTTTCTAAGTGACCTTAAGTCGAACCATGACCGGTCGACTTGATAACCAACCATATCGGTTCATTTATATTTATTTCATAATATTTAGGTTCGAGTCTTCTAATAAAAATCATGGTTTTTACAATCTCCCCAACTAAGAGATATTTCATCCCCGAAATATTATAACAGCAAGATGATAAGCATGATTAATTATATCTTCGGGACCTCAGGCTACTCCTGTTCTTGCTTCGGAGGCTGACGATAGTCTTTTATCATGTGTCCCATCCTACCGCAATTGTAGCACCCCATCATGGTTCATTTATACATTCTTGTTTCAGTGTTGACTTAGGTTTATTAGCGAAGAACTTTGTTAATTAATAACATAACACAGTGGGAAAAAAATTATTGGACTTTTCAAAAAGGTACTCGAGTCATAAATTGTGAGCTTGTGGGAAACCGTGCTCAGATACCACCTGTAACGACCCGGCCCAAAGTGCAACGTAATGGGCCTAAGTCATTTCTTTAAAATGGTTAACCAAAGTTAAAGATGTGAGATCCCTCAACTTAGTCCCACATCTAATACCTACTAGGAGAAGATCTCGTTTATAAGTGGGAATAGATTATAGATCTTTAACTTCTGGGGAACCCATTTTAAAGAAATGACTTAGCCCATTACGTTGCACTTTGGGCTGGGTTGTTACAAATGGCATCAGAGCCGACCTGGTTCCGTGTTAGATGGTGGGATAGACTAGGGCGTTGGCTAGGCTGCCGGTCACGGGCTGGGGATAGCAACGAGCCAAAACTAGAAACGTTGGCTAGGCTGCCGGTCACGGGCCAGAAAGGACGTGTGTTGGGGCTAGCAACGGGCCAAGAATAGACATTTCGGGGACGAAATTTCCTAAGGTGGGTGGATTGTGAGATCCCTCAACTTAGTCCCACATCTAATACCTACTGGGAGAAGATCCTATTTATAAGTGGGAATGGACTATAGATCTTTAACTTCTGGGGTACCCATCTTAAAGAAATGACTTAGCCCATTACGTTGCACTTTGGGCTGGGTCGTTATAAATGGTATCAGAGCCGACCTGGTTCCGTGTTAGATGGTGGGATGGACTAGGGACGTTGGCTAGGCTGCCGGTCACGGGCCAAAAAAGGTCATGGGCTGGGGATAGCAACGGGCCAAGACTAGAAACGTTGGCCAGGCTGCCGGTCACGGGCTAGAAAGGACGTGTGTTGGGGCTAGCAACGGGCCAAGAATAGGCATTTCGGGGACGAAATTTCCTAAGGTGGGTGGATTGTGAGATCCCTCAACTTAGTCCCACATCTAATACCTACTGGGAGAAGATCCTGTTTATAAGTAGGAATGGACTATAGATATTTAACTTTCAGGGTACCCATTTTAAAGAAATGACTTGGCCCATTACGTTGCACTTTGGGCTGGGTCGTTACAAAAGATCTATAATCCATTCCCACTTATAAACAAGATCTTCTCCCAATAGGTATTAGATGTGGGACTAAGTTGAGGGATCTCACAGTGCCGATCTTTATGAGGCATTCCATGACCTGGTCAATGGGGCCTTCACCACTTCAAGCACGTGTATTTTCTTTGCTTCCCATCCGTACAACATTTAGTCCAAAAGTAATGTAACATTCAATGTCATGGAATGCTTATTCAAAGTAATGCAACCTATATCCAATAAGCGATGGGCATGCAAGAACGAGTAAGTTATTCTACTTAATTAGTTACAATTATATCCCCACCAACTAACTATATTCTACATATTCATATCTCCCTCTACATATATACACACTCCTAATCATGTAGCCATTATACAACATTTTCACACTCTTCACCTAAGTCATTTTAACAAACAATTCATTATGAGGGAAATAGTTACATAAACATGTTTACCTTCATCATTTCCTCCATGTCCATCTATATATGATGATAAACATAACAACTTGGACCCAACACTAACAACAATGTCATTTGAAAAACTAAAATTAGTCATTAATGGGTTGAGCTTACATACCGGATTCAATTTTATGATATTCTCCATCATCATATGTTAGGAATCCATCAAACTAGATAGTTTGCCTAATAAGTCTCTACTAACTACAACCACATTAGCATTTCCCAGATAATATGCAATGCTAATATCGTGATCTTTGATCTCTAACCATTTTCTTTATCTCAAATACAAATGATCTTAAGAAAAGATAACTTCAAGCTTTTATGATTCGTAAATAGCTCAAACTTTTAGTGCAAAAACAAGTTCCCCCAACTTAAGATCATAGGTTGGGTAATTCTTCTTATACACTTTCTGTTATCTAGAAGCATGTGCGGTCCATCTTCCCATGTTGGGTTAGAACATCTCCATAGCCTTGTTAGAGGTAACAAAACCATCATTAACTGGAGACTACCAACTTTTCTCCTCGGTTGAAGCCTTGCACGTTTGGTAGCCGAAGTGGATGCCGAAAGCCCGCCTAAGTCTAAAGACTATCTCCAATCAGCAAAAGTTCCATATGGTCTATCAATCCATTCCAAAGTTCATCTCCTCCCTTTGAGGTTGTGATTGCTAATCCTTATGCACACATAGAGAGTTCGAACTGCTGCCACATCAAAACATGGTTCAACACTTCAATTGAGACTTTTTGACGAAGTAATTGGTGCCGATCTTTATGAGGCATTCCATGACCTTGTCAAGGGGCCTTCACCAGTTCAAGCACGTGTATTTTCTTTGCTTCCCACCCGTACAACATTTAGTCCAAAAGTAATGTAACATTCAATGTCATGGAATGCTTATTCAAAGTATTGCAACCTGTATCCAATAAGCGATGGGCATGCAAGAATGAGTAAGTTATTCTACTTAATTGATTTCAATTATGTAAAGACCCGGAAAATAATAATAATAATAATAATAATAATAATAATAATAATGACATTCGACGCTGTGGGATCAAACGTGGGAAAAGGGTGCTTTCACATACCCTAGCCGTTATTTTATTCATTATAAATGGAAAAGGGGGAGGGCGTCATCTACATTTTTCCTCCTTAGACAGACGCCGGATTTCCTCCTTCGCTCGGGTAATTTTCTTTCCTTTCTTTTTCTTTTGTTGCATGCATACACATGTTGCATAAATCATAAACATGATAAACATAAGAATTAAATGAGAAATCAACAAGGGAAGAAGAAAACAAGGAGGACGTCCTGCTGTTTTCCAGCAGCAACCGCGCCATGCTTCCTTCCATGGTGCGGGGTTGACGTGCTTGAGGTGGGAATTGCTCCCGACGGTGATGCTGGCCGGATGGAGTCACCTTGGAGGGCCAAAACAGACAGTCGATGAGGCACGCAGGTCTAAAATCTGAGGGAAAAACAGGTCGGTGTTGCCATGGGTGGTGTTGCTGGCTAGACGTGGATCCGCCATGGAAAGTGTTGACTTGTAAAGACCAGGAAAAAAAATTCATTAGCTGGTTAAGTATGAATTACCCGGTTAAATTGAAAAGTAATTTCTAATCGGAAAATTTTAGTTGAATCAGTCGAGTCGAACACATTAATTATCCATTTAAACATTTAAGTGAATCATACCATTTAAGAGGTTGAGTGAAAAGGTTAAGTGAACCGTGTTACATTACCCGGTTAAAGGAATTATGGTGAAAGGGTGCTTCCACAAACCCTAGCCGTCATTTATTCTTTATAAAAGGAGAAGGGGTCGTTGAACCTAGGAAATACCAATAGATGATGGGGTGTGAGAATTTAATGAAGGGGTCGTTGAACCTAGGAAATACCAATGGATGATGGGGTATGAGAATTGAATGGAGGGAATGGTTGAAGTGTATATATATGTAGGAGGAGGGAGTATTTCATCCCTCATCTCCATCCCAGGCGACCTCCCCATTACTGTATTAGGGTTCACGGGTCACAGTCAGACGTAATCACAAATCAGGTACGTATAATAGGTAGAACATCGTATTTTCCTTGTTGGTAGCCTATGTCGGCCTGAGCCCAGATTCGACTACCATGCACCGAGTGCAACCGGGGTCAATGAATTGACTCAGTCCGACACTGGGTCATGTTATGTGCGTGAATTTTGTAATGCATCGACATTATTTTGGAGTAGTGATAGCCACCCCATAAAAAGGCTACGGCCGGGGTGAGTGAGGCACAGCGATTCCTCCATCGCACTGGAGTGCAGTGATAGCCGCCCCATAAAAAGGCTACGGCCGAGGTGTGTGAGGCACTGACACTAGAGTGCAGTGATAGCCGCCCCATAAAAGGCTACGGCCGGGTGTGTGAGGCACTGGCACTAGAATTGGTAGTGAGAGCTTCCCCACAAACGGGGCATAGCAATCACCTGAGTGCAGTGATAGCCGCCCACAAAAAGGCTACGGCCGGGGTGTGCAAGGCATTGGCACTGGAGTGCAGTGATAGCCTCCCCATAAAAAGGCTACGGCCGGGGTGTGCGAGGCACTGGCACTAGAATTGGTAGTGAGAGCTTCCTCACAAACGGGGCATAGCAATCACCCGAGTGCAGTGATAGCTACCCCACAAAAAGGCTACAGCCGGGGTGTGCGAGGCACTGGCACTGGAGACGGTAGTGGTAGCCTCCCCACAAAAAGGCTACGGCCGGGGTGTGCGGATCACAGCGGATACCTCCTCCGCATTGTTTTGGAGTATAGCGGAATCGCTCCACCGCATATTAAAATAAACATAAGGAAATAGTGGAATGTACTTGTTTTGTTTTATCTATTATACTACTTAGTGTTGTAATCACTAACACGGAATTGCCTCCGCAGGTGTGCAGATACGAGATTAGGTGATTGACATCCAGAGTATGGAGCAAAATAAATATGAGGACTCCTTTTTTTATTTAATTGAGAAATAAGTGTGGCTGCTGGGAAACGGTCCAAGACTGTAGGATCTTTATATATGTTATTATTTATAAAAAATGTTTGACATAATTACTTTACTTTTGAGTAACACCTAGCCAGTTAGGCCCACAATATCGTGAAAAATGGCGGGTCGTACAGAACTATTGCAGGCAATTAAAATAGCTGTTGCAGGCAGGCTTCATATGACCAAGTACTTCACCCTGGGGAGCCCCTGTTCTTTTTGTAAAGAAGAAGGATGGCTCACCTTGATTGTGTATTGACTATCGCCAGCTCAATCAAGTGATAGTCAAGAATCGGTACCCCTTACCGAGTATTGATGATTTATTTGATCAGTTGAAAACAAGCGGGAATATTCTCAAAAATAGACTTGCGGTCCGGATATCATCAACTACAGGTGAAGAATCTGACATATAGAAAACGGCTTTCCGAACTCGCTATGGACATTATGAGTTCCTGGTTATGCCTTTTGGTCTGACAAATGCACCAGCGGCCTTTATGTCACTTATGAACACTGTGTTCCACGAATACTTGGATAAGTTTATTATTGTGTTTTTGGACGACATTCTGGTCTATTCAAATAATGAGGAGGACCATGGGAAACACTTGTCCATTGCTCTTCAAGTTTTGAGAGAGAATCAACTGTTCGCCAAATTATCAAAGTGTGACTTCTGGCTGAAGGAGGTGAACTTACTCAGACATGTTGTCTCAAAGGCGGGAGTTGCAGTGGATCCGTCAAAAGTGAAAGCAGTCATTGATTGGCCACAACCTAAGTCAGTCACTGATATCAGAAGCTTCCTCGGTTTGGCGGGTTACTATAGGAAATTCATTAAATACTTTTCCTTAGTAGCATCGCTGATGACCAAACTTATAAGGAAGCGGGTCAGGTTTGAATGGAGTAGTAAGTGTGAGGAGAGTTTCCAGTCTCTAAAGAAGAGGTTAACAACTGCACCAGTCTTGACCCTGCCAAATGGTAATGAAGGATTCGTAGTCTTTAGTGATGAGTCTCGGTTGGGTTTAGGATGCGTCCTTATGCAAGATGGTAAGGTGGTGGCTTACGCATCTCGCCAATTGAAGATTCACGAGCAAAATTATGCGACCCATGACTTGGAACTGGTAGCAGTAGTTTTTGCCCTAAAGATTTGGAGGCACTACTTGTATGGGGCCCAGTTCGAAGTTTTCACTGACCATCAAAGTTTGAAGTATATCTTCACCCAGAATGACCTTAACCTTCGACAGAGACGGTGGATAGAATACTTGAAGGACTATGATTTCCAAATTTTATACCACCCGGGAAAAGTGAATGTTGTGGCTGACGCGTTGAGTCGGAAGGGCAAGATGGACAAGGGTCAACAACTAGCTAGACTTTGGGCTATGTCAGCTGAGGTGGTAGCTATTAACCCGGTGGAATGAATGACAGGAATACTGGCGAACCTGGTTATCTCCAATGAATTGGTGGACCGAGTTAAGCTAACACAAATGGAAGATGAGAAGTTGAATGAAATGTTGGACAAAACTCCCAACATTGTAGCAGATTCCAACAATGTAATCAGATTTAGAGGGAGATTGTGTGTACCCAACAATGATGCATTAAAACGAGATATTCTGGAAGAAGCTCATCGTTCAAGGTTCTCAATACACCTTGGTGTTACAAAGATGTACCAGGACTTGAAACGAACCTACTGGTGGGTTGGAATGAAGAGGGATGTGGTGCATTTTGTTTCCAAGTGTCAGACGTGCCAATTGATCAAAGCCCAACATCAACTACCCGGTGGATTATTACAACCTTTAGAGATACCTACCTGGAAATGGGAGCGTGTCACATGTGATTTTATTACTAAACTCCCAAGGACTTTGAAGAGACATGACTCTATATGGGTAGTTGTGGACCGTTTGACTAAGGCAGCTCATTTTATCCCCACAAAATCAACAAGGACTGCGGAATACTTAGCAGAACTGTACATAAATAACATTGTCAGGCTGCATGGAATTCCGAAGGAGATAGTCTCTGACAGAGATCCCTTATTCACGTCACATTTTTGGGAAGTTTTCCAAAAGCAATAGGGACCCAAATCAAGTTAAGTACAACATATCACCCCCAAACTGATTGTCAAAGTGAGAGGACCAATCAAACCTTTGAGGATTTGTTGAGAGCTTGCATCCTCGACTGGGGAGGAGATTGGGAGAAACACTTAGCCTTGGCTGAATTCACCTATAATAACTCTTACCAAGCCAGTATAGGAATGGCACCGTTTGAAGCCTTATACGGTAGGCCTTGTCGATCTCCATCATGCTGGTTGGAGTCTACAGAGATGGTTATAGTTGGGCCAGAGATGGTGAGAGTAGCAGCTGAAAAGGTGCAACTCATCCAGCAAAGGCTTAAGGCAGCTCAGGATCGGCAGAAAAGTTATGCTGATACTCAAAGGAAGGACATAGAATTCCAAGTTGGGGAGTTCGTCTACCTTAAGACCTCACCTAAAAAGGGAGTGATCAAGATTTAGAACATCATTTGGATCGATCGAAGTTGTGCATATAGATTAGCATTACCACCACGCCATGATGGTGTACACAATGTCTTTCATGTGTCAATGCTAAAGAAATATGTACGAGATGAGAATCACATTATCACAAATTTTGCAGATTTAGAGCTACAATCGGATTTAACCTACGAGGAAAAACCGATTCGAATCTTGGCAAGGGAAACAAAGACACTTTGTTGCAAGGAGATCCCTTTGGTAAAGGTATTATGGAGAAATCAGGGATCAGAAGAAGCGACATGGGAGACTGAACAGGAAATGGCCATAAAATATCCTAGCCTGTTTGTAGCATAAAATCCGTGTAAATCCGATTTATGCTATGATATTTCGGGGACGAAATAGTTCTAAGTTGGGGAGATTGTAAAGACCAGGAAAAAAATTCATTAGCTGGTTAAGTATGAATTACCTGGTTAAATTGAAAAGTAATTTCTAATCGGATGATTCTAGTTGAATCAGTCGAGTCGAACACATTAATTATCCATTTAACCATTTAAGTGAACCATACCATTTAAGAGGTTGAGTGAAAAGGTTAAGTGAACCGTGTTAATTACCCGGTTAAAGGAATTATGGTGAAAGGGTGCTTCCACAAACCCTAGCCGTCATTTATTCTTTATAAAAGGAGAAGGGGTCGTTGAACCTAGGAAATACCAATGGATGATGGGGTGTGAGAATTTAATGAAGGGGTCGTTGAACCTAGGAAATACCAATGGATGATGGGGTATGAGAATTTAATGGAGGGAATGGTTGAAGTGTATATATATGCAGGAGGAGGGAGTATTTCATCCCTCATCTCCGTCCCAAGTGACCTCCCCATTTCTGTATTAGGGTTCACGGGTCACAGTCAGACGTAATCACAAATCAGGTACGTATAATAGGTAGAACATCGTATTTTCCTTGTTGGTAGCTTAGGTCGGCCAGAGCCCAGATTCGACTACCATGCACCGAGTGCAACCGGGGTCAATGAATTGACTCAGTCCAACACTGGGTCGTGTTATGTGCGTGAAGTTTGTAATGCATCGACATTATTTTGGAGTAGTGATAGCCACCCCATAAAAAGGCTACGACCAGGGTGAGTGAGGCACAGCGATTCCTCCATCGCACTGGAGTGCAGTGATAGCCGCCCTATAAAAAGGCTACGGCTGGGGTGTGTGAGGCACTGGTACTGGAGTGCAGTAATAGCCGCCCCATAAAAGGCTACGGCCGGGGTGTGTGAGGCACTACCACTAGAATTGGTAGTGAGAGCTTCCCCACAAACGGGGCATAGCAATCACCTGAGTGCAGTGATAGCCGTCCCACAAAATGGCTACGGCCGGGGTGTTCAAGGCATTGGCACTGGAGTGCAGTGATAGCCTCCCCATAAAAGGCTACAGTCGGGGTATGCGAGGCACTGGCACTAGAATTGGTAGTGAGAGCTTCCCCACAAACGGTACATAGCAATCACCCGAGTGCAGTGATAGCTACCCCACAAAAGGCTACAGCCGGGGTGTGCGAGGCACTGGCATTGGAGACGGTAGTGGTAGCCTCCCCACAAAAAAGGCTACGGCCGGGGTGTGCGGATCACAGCGGATACCTCCGCCGCATTGTTTTGGAGTATAATGGAATCGCTCCACCGCATATTAAAATAAACATAAGGAAATAGTGGAATGTACTTGTTTTGTTTTATTTATTATACTACTTAGTGTTGTAATCACTAACGCGGAATTGCCTCCGCAGGTGTGTAGATACGAGATTAGGTGATTGACATCCAGACTATGGAGCAAAATAAATATGAGGACTCCCTTTTATTTAATTGAGAAATAAGTGTGGCTGTTGGGAAATGGTCCAAGGCTGTAGGATCTTTATATATGTTATTATTTATAAAAAATGTTTGACATAATTACTTTATTTTTGGGTAACACCTAGACAGTTAGGCCCACAATATCGTGAAAAATGGCGGGTCGTTACATGACTGGTCGTCACCTGGGTGGTGCTGGCCATCACCTTGATGGGGCAGGACATGTCGCCATGGCTGCTGGTCGGCCACCATTAATGGTGAAATTAAGGTCCCCGTATAGGGTGTAGTCCGAGTTTCATGAGATAGCAGCGGATAAAGATTTGATCTTGGGGGTTTTTCCAATCGGATCAGTGGGGTAGATAGAAGATGGGGTCTGAAATTGGGTGGAAGGAAAAGAAGACATGCTGGTCGGGTGCTGTTTATGTGGCCGACTAGAGTAGTCGTCATGGGTCTGGTCGGGTGCTGTTTATGTGGCCGACTAGGGTAGACGCCATGGGTCATGGGCTGATTATGTGACCGACATAGAGTCACCATGGTCAGGTCGGGGTTGCTGATTGGGTGGCCGGAATGGGGTCGCCAAGGACTGGTTGAGGGTTGCCATGTGGTGGCCAAGTTGGAGATGCCATGGCAGCAAATGGAGGCCGCTACGTTACTGGTTGATCGCCATGCATGGTGTATTACCGGCTTTCCCGGGTTGACTACAATAAAGCTGGGAGCTTTGGGGTCGTTAAATGAATTGTTAAAGTAGAATGACAACCATGTAAATATGGGAGAACTCGATGCAGTTGAGTTGGAATATAAGGTAAATACAAAAGAATTATGTATGGGACATGTTAATAATTAAATTATCAATTAGATAATGGGGATTTGGATGAGGATAATTAATAATTAATTATAATTAGAATTGTTGAAAATTTAATAAGAAATGAAGACTAACATGAACTAATTACATCATTTAAAATTGATAGTATATTAGTCATGTACGTTGCATCTAGGTTCATGCAAAATAAAATTATACTAATGTATAATTTTATGCCCTCATTTAGATTAGGGTTCACGGGTCACAGTCAGACGAAATCATAGGGCAGGTACGTATAATAAATAGAACATCGTATTTTCCTTGTTGGTAGCCTAGGTCGGCCTGAGCCGAGATTCGATCACCATGCACCGAGTGCAACCGGGGTCAAAGAATTGACTCAGTCTGACACTATGTCGTATTATGTGCGAAAAGTTTGTAATGCTTTAACATTGTTTTGGAGTAGTGATAGCCACCCCATAAAAAGGCTACGGCTGGGGTGAGTGAGGCACAGCGATTCCTCCATCGCACTGGAGTGTAGTGATAGCCTCCCCATAAAAAGCTACGGCTGGGTGTGCAAGGCACTGGCACTGAGGTGCAGTGATAACCTCCCCATAAAAAGGCTACGGTCGCGGTTGGGAGGCACTGGCACTAGAATTGGTAGTGAGAGCTTCCCCACAAACGGGGCATAGCAATCACCTGAGTGCAGTGATAGCTTCCCCACAAAAAGGCTACGGCCCGGGTGTGCGAGGCACTGGCAATGGAGACGGTAGTGGTAGCCTCCCCACAAAAGGGCTACGGCCGGGGTGTGCGGATCACAGCGGATACCTCCTCCGCATTCTTTTGGAGTATAGCAGAATAGCTCCACCTCATATTAAAATAAACATAAGGAAATAGTGGAATGTACTTGTTTTGTTTTATCTATTATACTACTTAGTGTTGTAATCACTAACGCGGAATTGCCTCCACAGGTGTGAAGATACGAAATTAGGTGATTGACAACCAGGGCATGGAGCAAAATAAATATGAGGACTCCTTTTATTTATTTATTTGAGAAATAAGTGTGGCTACTAGGAAACGGTCTAAGACCGTGGGATCTTTATATATGTTTTTGTTAAAAAAAATGTTAGACATATTTGCTTAATTGTGAGTAACACCTGGCCAGCTAGGCCCACAATGTTGTGACAAATGGCGGGTCGTTACAGGTGGTATCAGAGCCACGTTTCCCAAAAACTCACATCTTATGACTCAAGTACCTTGTTGAAGAGTCCAATACTTATCTTTCTCCAATGGGATATGTCATTAGGGAATTAGTGGACTCACTAACAAACCTAAGTAATCAAAAAAATAAAATTTAATGAAACATAACGGAATAAATTTTAGATGGCATGCACCCGAAGGAAGTCGAGCCAAGCTGCGCTATCGGACACGAATGTGGAGAGAATGTTAGGCCAAATTTTGACTGCCATACAGGGACTTACGCAGGCTTCAGATAATACCAGTTCTGTGATTTAGAATATAGCGCAGCGATTACCGGGATTGGTAACAAGGAATGGAGCTCCAAATTCGGCTGCGGGTCCTAGTAGGGATAGCTGACCCAGGCGAGCGATGGGAACTTCCTAACCCGATGCTACCGGTAGTTCGACAAGTGGTACTGAAATTCGAAGGAACGGAGCTGAGGTATTCATTGGTGGGACTGATCAAATGAAGGCGGAGAGCTGGTTGGACATTACTGAGAAAGCATTTAGAAATATTACTAATACAATTATTTTAAATTATTCAATAAAATAAAGGTTAGAACTTTATTTATTTTCATTATGCTATTTAGGTTCTTTTACACGATTATAATTTAATAACTCATTCTCTACCTTATTAACTTGTTATTAAAATATTCACTTTATTTACGTAGTATTAAATTTAATATGGTAAAGGTGAAAATTTTATTTTGTTTATCACTTATAAACATCCGATTTAAAATTAATCGCTTGTAGGACGCCGATTAATTATCGACCGTTTATCATTACCGTATTTTTATTCCTTATGGCGATTTTGTACAATAACTAATTAGCTTAGCAATTATAACCCATAACAATTAAAATAATAATTTTTAAAGATTTACTACGAGTTAATATTATTTTTAACTCGAGCCGTATCAAGTCAAACATAAATTACAAATCTGCCATCTTCTTCTTCCCCACGCTCTTCTCTCCTCCCACCTTCATCTTCGGCACCAAAACAGACCATGATGTCTTCTTCTTTAACCCAAAACCAAATCACATCCTTCATTAATTGCTTCCCTTCCCTTGAGATCCAATTGGAAGCCTAAAGCTCGTGAATTACAGCAACTAACCAAGGCGACACCGCCCTGCACCAAGGTGCACGACGCCTGGCCAGCAGCACCACCAGGAATGCAAGGCGGCACTGTACGGCCAGCAACACCTGCAACAACCTGCCCGAACCGAACTGGGTGTTACCTAAAATATAATTGATGTAACAATAACATTCTAGAACATGATTCATGATACAGCAAACAAGTCTAGTAGTTTATAACTCATAAAAAGAAATCATGTTCTGATAGCATATGACAATATATAAAATAACCGTCCAACAGTCTCGGACCGTTTCCCACAGCAACAACTATAACACAAAACAGTAAAAAGCAAGTCCAATTTATTATCGATTCACCATACCTAGGTTCGTAAAAACCACCAACCACACTTCTATTCTTCACTCTAAAGCTGCTCACATGTGGAGGCAATTTCGCCTTAGTGATAAAACCACTAAACCGCATAATTAAATGAAACAAGTCAATAAAATCCCTATTATCGTTTCAAGAGTCTTTTAGTTGTTATGAGCCTATGCCGAACTCGTTATATGCTAGGAAGGGTGGCCACCCCATCTTGCTACCATCCCATGCATGCGCACACATGCTACATAGCCCACGACCATTGACTCACCCTCTCGGTATCACAAGTGCATAATGAGCCGTCTTGCGCCATTGCACCCTGTCACCCTTTTTGGCATGGGGGCAGGTGTTCAATCTTCAGGGGGTACTGCCTTGTGCCGAATTGAGTCGACCCTGATTGCGTTCCGGCGCATGGTGGTCAGATACTCAAGTCGACCAAGACTCCCACATAGTAATTTTAAGGGTGTATTCCCGTGTCATGTAAGTGAACCTGCAACCGTGACCAACGATTCTAATCTTAACGAGAATATAAAATTATGTATAAGTATAATTTTATTCAAGTGGGAATGCATGGATCTACTTGACTAATATATATATCATTATCAAAATTTGACAAAATAAAACATGCAACATTCAACAATCTTAAATATTAAATTATTCATGTGACATAATCATTTAAGTCCTACCTTACATTTTAAATTAATTATCTAAATCATAATTCACACTTCACCAATGATAAATTAATTATTAAGTATTTAATTACTATTATTAGTATATTTTCCTTTTAGATGATAATTACTCAACCACAATCTTCACGATTTAATTTACGGTTTTACTCTTTAATTATTATCATTATTAATAGCAATTTAATTAATTAAGTCGTTTCAATTAAATTATTTAAAATGATGTGTATTATCCTAAATCAAAGATATTACTAATACAATTATTTTAAATTATTCAACTCAATAAAGGTTAGAACTTTATTTATTTTCATTATGCTATTTAGGTTCTTTTTACACGATCATAATTTAATAACCGATTCTCTACCTTATTAACTCGTTATTAAAATAATCACTTTACTTACCTGGTATTAAATTTAATACGGTAAAGGTGTAATTTTTATTTTGTTTATCACTTATAACCTTCTGATTTAAAATTAATCGCTTATAGTATGCCGATTAATTATCGACTGTTTATCATTACCATATTTTTATTACTTATGGTGATTTCGTACAATAATTAATTAGTTTAGCAATTGTAACCCATAAATATTAAAATAATAATTTTTAATGTTTTATTATGAGTTAGTATTATTTTTAACTCGAGCCGTATCGAGTCAAGCATAAATTATAGATCTGCCATCTTCTTCTTTGTAAAGACTGTGGGAAAATAATAATAATAATAATAATAATAACAATAATAATAATAATATTGGAGGCGGACGCGGTCTGGAAAGGACTGAACGCGGTCTGGGAAGGACCGAACGTGTTATATTCTTTATCCGGTTAATTCTACCCGGTTAATTATTTACCCATTTTATTATTTACCCGGTTACCCAGTTAAGTGAAATACGGGTGTTTTCACATACCCTATCTGTCATTTCATTTTATTTTATGAAGGACATCCTCCACCCTAGCCTTCATTCGCATTTTCTTCTCCTCTTCCTTACCGGTGTAGCTTCTTCCTTGCTTGGATGACTTTCCTATCTCCCAAATCTTAGTTTTCATGCATTTCTTAATCACCATGCTAATTTCTGTTGCTTCATCAATTCATGATCATCATGTAAAGTTCTGCTACTTCCTCCATTCATGGGCGTCATGTAAACTTGCTGCTGTTTCACCAGTTCATGATCGTTTTGTTGTGTTGTTGCTTCATCAACGTCCTATGCTGTGTAATTGGTTGTGTTAGGATAAGGGAATTGTAGTCTCTAGCGTCTTAGAAGTTCTAGGATGGGGTTTGGATGGTGGACAACGCTATGGGTGAGTTCAGGCATCCGTACCAGTCCGTCGGCCAAGATTCTCGCCGTGCATGCTCACAGCGCTTGGCCGGGATGTTGGGTTGTCGTGTAGGGAGAAGGGAAGAGTTCCTGGTGGTGCTGCTGGCTAGACGGAGGTCGCTTTGCATCGCCGGTATTGTTGCTAGCCAGGAGTTGCGTGGCATGGTGCAGGACAAGCTCGACTTGGATAGTTGCTATAAAGCATGGACTTCAGGCTTCCAATTGGTTGCTAGAGAAGGTTAAAGTTGATGGAGGATGTGATTCTGGTTTTGGGTGCTAAGATAAGGGTTGGAGAAGAAGGAAATGGGCTGCTTTTGGGTGCAAGATGAAGGTGGAGAAGAGAAGAACGTTGGGGAAGAAGAAGATGGCAAATCTGTAAATATGGGTTGACTCGATATCGACTCGAGTTAAAAATAATACGAACTCGTAATCAATCTTTAAAAATAATTATTTTAATGGGTTATGGGTTAAAGTTACTAAACTAATTAATTATTGGATGAAATCGACATGGACATAAGTAATTAAAAAATACGGTAATGATAAACGGTCGATAATTAATCGGCGTAATACAAACGATTAAATTAAATCAGAGGATTATAAGTAATTAATAAAATAAAGATTTTACCTTTACCATATTAAATTTAATATTAGGTAAATAAAGTGATTATTTTAATAATGGGTCAGTAATGTAGAAAATGGGTTATTAAACTATAATCGGGTAAAAATCGCAAGCGTCGAACCTAAATAGCATAATGAAAATAAATAAAGTTCGAACCTTTATTGAGTTGAATAATTTAAAATAATTGTATTAGTAATATCTTTGAATTAGAATATGCAAATTAATTTAATTAATTTAATCGAACGACTTAATTAATTAAATTACTATTAATAATGATAGCGACTAAAAAAATTATAACCGTAAACTAAATCATCAAGACCGTGTTTAAGTAATTATCATCTCAAAGGAAAATATACTAATAATAGTAATTAAATATTTGTTTATCAGTTAATAATTATTTTATCAATTGTTAAGTATTAATTATGATTTGGATAATTAATTTAAAATGTAAAGTAGAGCTTAAATGATTATGTCACATGAATAATTAATTATCTCACTAGATTTGTTGAGAATTTAATATTTAATATTTTTGAATGGTTGCATACTTATGTTGTCAAATTTTAATAATGATATATATATTAGGCATTTAGTTGCATGCATTTCTACCTGAATAAAATTATACTTATGTATAATTTTATGTTCTCGTTCAGATTAGGATCGTTGGTCACAACTGCGAGTTCACTTACGAACTATCCAGGTCCGTATAATTATTTGAAATGTTGTATTTTCCCTTATTGGCAACCCTGGTCGGCCTGAGCCCAGATTCGACCACCATGCACCGAGTGCAACCGGGGTCAAAGAATTGACTCAGTCTGACATGGGGCCGCACCCTTAAAATTACTATGTGGGAGTCTTGGTCGACTTGAGTATCTGACCACCATGCACTGGAATGCAACCAGGGTCGACTCAATTCGGCACAAGGCAGCACCCCTGAAAGATTGAACACCTGTCCCCATGCCGAAAGGGGCAACAGAGCGCAATGGTGCAAGACGGCTCATTATGCACTTGTGATACCGAGAGGGTGAGTCAATGGCAAACATTGGTAACTACAGGTCGTGGGCCACGTAGCGTGTGTGCGCATGCATGGGATGGTAGCTGGATGGGGTGGCCACCCCTCCCAGCATATAACGAGCTCGACATAGGCTCATAACAACTAAAAGACTCTTGAAATGATAATGGAGATTTTATTGACTTGTTTCATTTAATTATGCAGCTTAGTAGTTAAATCATTAACGCGGAATTGCCTCCACATGTGAGTAGCTTTGGACTAAAGAATAGAAGTGTGATTGGTGGTTCTTTTACCAACTTAGGTATGGTGAATTGATAATAAACTGGACTTCCTTTTTACCCTCTTGTGTTATAGTTGTGGCTGTGGGAAATGGTCCGAGACTATGGGACGGTTATTTTATATATTGTCATATGCTATCAGAACATGTATTATTTTTATGATTTATAAATTCTAAACTTATTTAGAGTATTACAATTCATGTTATGGAATGTTATTGTTACGTCAATTATATTTTAAGTAACACCCAGTCCAGTTCTGGCAGGTCGTTACATTCTTCCCCACGCTCTTCTCTTCTCTCACCTTTATCTTTGGCACCAAAACCATTCTTCTCTCTTCATTCTCCAACCCAAAACCAGATCACGTCCTTCACTAACTGCTTCCCTTCCCTAGAGATCCAATTGGAAGCCTAAAGCTCATGAATTACAGCAACTATCCAAGGTGACACTGCCCTGCACCAAGGCGCATGACGCCTGGCCAGCAGCACCGCCGGGAATGCAAGGCGACGCCGTCCGGCCAGCAACACCACCAGGCACGCTTCACTTCATCGCACATGACGACCCAAAATCAAGGCCAGGCACTGTGAGCATGCATAGCGTGAGCCTTGGCCGGCGAACTGGTATGGACGTCTTGAAGAATCCCCCACAGCGTTGCCCACTATTCAAACCCCATGCACAAACATCATAATACGCTAGGGACTGCAACTTAACTATCCTAACCCAACCAATTACATAGCATAGGACGTTGATGCAGCAACAGCAAAACAAAACGACCATGAATTGATGAAACAACAGTTTTTTGCATGGCGATCATGAATTGCATGTTTACATGAAAACAAAACAGCAACCAAAATGAGCAAAAGAATGACAAGGAAAGCATACCGAACACGACACAAATACGAGGTGTAAGAACGTCGCCAAGAGAGGAGAGCAAAAAGGAGAGAAAGGAGAAAAAGGTGAGATTGATGGCTAGGATGAGGAAGAGGAGAAATAGGTGGCTAGGGTGAGGATGACTCCTCCTCATAAAAATGAAATGAAAATGACGGCTAGGGCATGAGAAAACACCCCAACACCTATATTTCATTTAACCGGGTAACCGGGTAAAGCGTAAAATATAATATTTAACTGGGTAGAGAATATAACATAACAATAATATAATAATAATAATACTTTCTCCAACGTTCGATCCTTCACCGACCTAGTCGAATATATATATATATATATATATATATATATATATATATATATATATATATATATATACTCGACTAGGTCTTTACAATTTGCCTATCCTTTCTTTGATTACCGAACAGTCTGCCAAATTGTCCACCGACGTCTGCCACTACACTTCTTTGATATAAACCCTTATCTTCGGCTGCCAGGGTCTTCATGATTTGTTGCATATGAGAGAGTTTGAACTGTTGTCACACCAAAATAAAGTTCAACATTCTCCCCCTTTTTGATGATGACTGCTATGTGTTGTAAACTCTCTAAGTTGTTGGTGCCAATCCTTATGTAACATTCTTTGAGCTTTAAATGAGATCTCCATTGCTCAAGCCATCAAGCTCTAGCCTTGTAGTCCTTATATCTTTATAGGTCAAAACCTACACAAGGGGTCAAAAGACAATGCAAGTTGCGATGATGGAATGCTCATGCCTTGAGGATTATGCCATGAAGTTTAGGCCAACAAGAGATTGGCAACATAAGATGAATCAGTCATTATCATTAAATCATCAAAATTGCAAGTTTAAGTCCAAGAGATAACTCTCATGCTCCCCTACACATAGGGACACTCCTCTCATCATCGGCAAGCTTTTCCTCATGCAGTGATGGCTCCTCCGGTGGAGGCTTCATTTGTCTTCCTCTTTTTGTTCTCCCTCAAGACTAGCTTGTAAAAAATTGCATTGTGGTTCAACATCTTGGGAGTAAGTATCAACATGACTTCGCCTGCTCATGTTCCCCATTGCACGAAAGAAGAATGTGGTGAGAAGTATCCCATAAAGTAGGCACACTCTTCATTGATTTCAGCAACGGAACATGTGGTTGTTGATAAAAGAAGGCAAGCTGATCCTTCTAAAGGAGAGTATCCTCCACAAAGTGTAGATGGCAATTGTGGATAGCTCATTGAAGTGGTTGTCTTGTGGCAGGTGTTGGTGGATAGAACTTGCCAAAAGATGAAAGCAAACCTTGTGACATTGCAGGCTTTAACGGGATCGGTGAACCAAGTATCGGAGGAGATCACAATCGTAACAATCTCGTCTACCGACAAAGATATCTCCGGGAAGTATTCGGGTTGGAAATTGTCAAAATATGTCTTGTCACCATCATCCAGGACACACTGAGTAATTTAGAGATGTGGATCAACAAGTAGAAATCTCTCCCATGTAGTTCCCCTCATTACTTTGTGAAAGGTATAGTAATACTCCCGAATTTGAGATAGTGCTACTTTGAACTCGGGGCTATCATCAACGCAATTTCCCATTGTAGTGCTTGGACAAGATTGAGAATCTAGCATTGTGGTTGTTGAGATCCTTCACATCTTTGATGCTCTCATAGACAACTACTTTCCACATGAAATCCTCCCTCTTGAGATTCTCATTGTGGTCGAAGGAGTTTCGGGACTCGGTTGTCATCAGGTTTCAGTCTTCTTAGATTGAGTGGACTTTGCCATGGCTATCGGCCATGAGATACACCAAGGCTAGCAAAAAGAAGGAGAATATCATGAGTGGTCTTGACAGCCAATCGAATAATCAAGGGACTTTTGCTACAGAATCAGTGACCGATCAAGGCAGGAAGCCGAAGTGACAATAGACGGCCAAAGGAGGTCAGCGGTGATCTTCGGTGGTCGGCAACTGTTGATGATGAGCTTTCGATGACAACAGACGGTAGCTCTGCAACTGGCAGCAACAAACGTTATGGTGGAGGAGAGATCAGCTCAACAGAGGAGACTGGTGGTATCTCCGGCAAGTGCAAACAGTCAGCGGTGAGTTGCAGTGGCAGCCAAGAGTAATAGCAACATCAATTGGCAATGGTGGGGTCTTCGGTAGGTTAGGGCTTCTTAATTCAACTTTCCCAAATCATTTGGCAGCCAAACCATCTTTCTCATCAATTTTTAAGTTTTCTCCCTTGCTGAAGTGTTGATTGGCCACCTGAACACCAACCGAACATTTGGGGAAGCCGAAAATGAGAGCAACATGTTGGTTTTTCCAAATGCAAAACTCCATCTTGAATATGTTAAGAATGTTTGGAAGAACTCTTTTTGCTATTTGTAGCTTATCTCAAGCACGATAGAAAATATTTTTATAAAATTCCCCAATTCACATATGCATATATGAAATCAATTGTTTTTAATTTCTTTCACATGGATACATGGAACACGTTGTGCATACCTGAGAGGTTAGGTGACAAAGCCAAGAGATAAGCCAAAGCTCATAGCTTCTGAAGTATCTCAAAAGGTCCAATATATTGTGGTTTTTATTTACCCAAAGTCCTCACCTTTGGTTGGGGAGATCTTTAAGTAAATCGGCTCACCAACTTTCAATTCAAGATCCTTCCTCTACACATCCGCATAGCTCTTCTATCAATCTTGAGCCACTTTCATTTTTCTTGGATAAACTTCACCTTCTCAATTGCCTCCATGACCATTTCTGGTATTACTTTCACAGCTTCTGGTAACTCCACCCAACAAGAAAGGACCTACACATGAAGGTATATTATATTTACTGCCATACCTATGCTAGTTTGGTAAGAATTGTTGTAAGAAAACTCAACCAAGGGAAGTTGTTGCTCCCAATCAACGCCCTAATCTTGTATGCATGCTTGCTATAGATCCTTAGGGTAGGGTGGTGCATTTACTCTGACCATCAATTTTGGGACAGTAAGCACATTGCTCTTTGAAAAGTGTCTAAAAAACGAGATGTCAAAAGTAGATCTCTATCAGACAAAATCTCCTTTGGGATTTTGTGTAGCCTTACAATGTTATCAATGTATAATCCAGCTAGGTACTCAACCATCTAGTTTGCCTACGCTGAGATGAAGTGTGTGGACTTGGTCAACCTATCCACCACCACTCAAATTGATTGATGCTTTTATCTCACTTCTGGGAAGGCTTTTGACAAAATAACATGTCACACACTCCCATTTCCATCTAGGTAGGTCCAACAGTTTCAACAAACCTCCTGGCAGTTGGTTTTATGCCTTCACAAGGTGTTAAGTCTGGCATTTTGAGATAAAATATACATCCTTCTTCATTCCAATCCACTAGTGCACTCTTTTCAAGTCTTGATACATCTTTGTTACTCCAGGATGGATGGAGAATCTTGATCGATGTGCTTCCTTTAGGAAGCTTCTTCTCAAGACATCATCTTTGGGTACACACAATCTCCTATAAATCTGATCATACTATTGCAATCAACTATAATATCAAAAGTTTTTTCCATCATCTCATTTAGCTCCTCATCATCCATTTGTGCTATCTTAACACGATCAACCAAGTCATGGAAAATGAAAAGGTTTGTTTGTAACCCTTTTAAGTGCTCCATGGGATAGCCACCACTTCTGCTGACATAGCACAAAGTCTAGTTAGTTGCTTGGGCCCACCTTGCCTTTTTGACTCAATGTGTCTGCCACAACGTTCACCTTCCCTAGGTGTTATGATAGTTGGAAGTCATAACTTCATATATTCCATCCACCACCTTTGCCAAGGGTTAAGGTCATTCGAGGATGAAGATGTACTTCAAACTCTTATGGCCAATGAAGACTTCAAATTGGGCTCCATACACGTAGTGCTTCCAAATCCTTAAGGCAAAAACAACCACAACCAGCCCCAAGTCATGGGTTGCATAATTTTGCTTTGGAATCTTCAATTGACAAGAGGAATAGGCGACCATTTTGCCTCCATGCATAAGGACACATCCCAAACCCAACAGAGATGCACCATTGAAGACTACAAATCCTTCATTCCTAATTGGCAGGGTCAAGACTGGTGTAGTTGTTAGACTCTTCTTTAGAAATTTGGAACTCACCCTACACTTAATACTCCATTCGAACTTGACTCATCCTAACATGAAGACAATAGTTCATTCCCAATATACATCATACCTTTTTAGCCCATACATGATAAAGTTCCACACATAGGGTTTTTCCTGTATATCAAAAGATTGGTCAGTCATTCCCAACTTGGTGAGTTCATAGTCTCCTGTTACAGCAGTTAACTCTATATGAGCTGGATAATGGGAATGCTTTGAATTTGAGATGAAATGAATGATTGTGTACACCCGAATCAAATAAAGCATCCACAATGGCTCCTTGGGTTAGAATTGTACCTCAAACAGTACACTCAACCCCCTCAGCATACTCAACTTCAACCGCATAGAGTTTTGCCTTCCCATTGTTTGCCAACTGTGCAGGTGCTGGGTAGCCACCACTTCTGCTGACCTGTATTTTCTGGATTGCATCTTGTTGCAATTAGGGCATTGTCTCAGTTGGGTATGCCCACGCTTCCTCTTAAGCTTTGACTTCGTGTTACATTGGTCGCTCTGCTGCTGGTTTCATTGGCCTGTTCTGTTTACTAAGAAGGTTGGCATTCATGTAGTGCGAAGTAACCTTCCCTACTTTTGGGCGCGTCATACTCGAACACCAAGTCCTAAGTAGTAGCCGAGTTGATCACCTTGGTTATTGTACTCCTTAGTGCCATAACAATCTTACTCCTCAATTCTGGCTTCAGTCCCTGAAATAATTTGTCAACTCTGGCCGTTTTGGTTGCCAAAACCCTCTACATACAAAATGCTCTCTCCAACTACAAAACTTCTTAGCATACTCCTGGACTAAGTCCTCCCCCTGGTCTAGGTTGGTTAAACCCAGTGCTTTCTTTTGGAAAATGGGCTCTAGGAAATACTGTCCATTGAAGGCTGCCACAAATTCTAGCCACGTGATGGATGAGATCTCATGTCGATGAAATATAGTCTTCTCTATGGGCTTCTACCAGTATGATGCTTCCTCATGAAGCATACATGTTCCCAATCTCACTTGATGGTAGTGGGGCACTGAACAGAGCCCAATCCTAAAAGTTATTTTTGTGAAGTCTAACCAGCTTTTAGCCTTCATCGTATCAGTCCCTCCAACATCCACTTCCACTTCATTCTTCTTAAACTTTTCCATAGTATATCGGTCACCATCATAAGCAACTGGCGGCACCACTTCTCGGACCACCGGTGGCACTGAGTTCGGAGCAACTGATGGCCGTGCTTGTTGGACTACCAGTGGCACTAAGTTCGGAGCAACCCACACTTGCCTGAGTCCACTAAATCAGTCCGCCCTTGGGCACTCCCCTGACCACCATCTATGGTTACACTGGGACCTGCTGGTTAGTTCGAGGCTCCATTCCCAACAATTGCTGGGCAATATTCTAAGCAGCCAAGTTACTATTTGCTGAAGTTTGTGCCGGTCCTTGTATGGCCACTAGGATCTGGACCAATACATTTTCCATGTTCAATTTTGACTGAGTAGATCGGCTTGACTGTCTATGCCTACCTGCCTTCTGAAATGTCTAATTTTTATTTCTCGTTATGGTTCATTAATATGTGTTTTTTATAAGACATAGGTTTATTAGCGAAAAATTCGTTGGTTAGCAACACAAAATATTGAGAAAAGACAAATACTTCAACAAGGTATTAGGGTTATAAAGTGTGAACTTGTAATGACCCGCCCATTCCAAGCTATGAGCCAAATGTTACTATATGAAACTAAATGTTTCATAAATTAATTTTCTATTAATTTTTCAAGATTTTTAATAAATCCACAACAATAAATTTAATATATAAATGCCCGGAATAATCTAAGTCCCATGAACCAAACCAAAATCCCACTGCCATGCAAAACAATCTCGAGAAAAATTAGTCCAATAATAGAGTCCTCTATTTGTCTCGACTCTATCCATCCTTCCATGCTCATACCTGCAGAGGTAATTCTGCATTAGTGATAAAAAAACTAAGTCGTATAATTACAAGAAACAATTAATATATTCCCCACAACATCTGACTTATGTCTTTTAATGATTATGAGCCTATACTGAGCTCTTAATATGAGGGAGGGTGGCCGCCCATCCAACTACAATCCCATGTATGCGCACACACGCTACGTGGCCCTCAGCCTGTAGTTATCGATATTTGTCATTGACTCACCCTCTCGGTATCACAAGTGCATAATGAGCCGTCTTGCGCCACTGCGCCCTATCATCCCTTTCGGCAGGTATTTAATCTTTCAGGGGTACTGCCCTGTGTCGGACTAAGTCAATTCATTGACCCCAGTTGCACTCAGCGCATGGTGGTCAAATATGAACTCAAGTCGACGAAGACTCCCACATAGTAATTTCTTTTAAGGGTGTTGCCCTTTGTCAGATTGAGCCATTTCTTTGACCCCGGTTGCGATCGGCGCATGGTGATCGAATGTGGACTCAAGCCGACCAAGACTCCCAAATCGAAATATATAACATGTCAAGTAATTATACGAACCTGGAATTGTGATGAGGCATCTGCAACTACGACACATGATCCTAATATAAA
The DNA here is from genome assembly GCA_033002965.1 of Piper betle. Taxonomy (NCBI): domain Eukaryota; kingdom Viridiplantae; phylum Streptophyta; class Magnoliopsida; order Piperales; family Piperaceae; genus Piper; species Piper betle. Next base: position 29,107 of record JAURVB010005089.1, read on the forward strand.
TGTAATTTCTCTAAAGCCAAATGTGCTTATAAGCTATCTAGAGGATGTTTCATTTAACAATAGAACACACATTTATATAGAAAAATATGTGTGGAATTCAAGAAATTAATATATTAAATTTTATTAATATATGTGGAATTTAAGAAGTCATTACATTAAATTTTATAGAAAAGAACGTAATCACTCATAACTATATCATTTGTGTGATAATGAAAAGTAAAAAACTTATTATTAAGTGAATATGAATGGGTTATAAACAATATTGATTCTTAAGAATTTATTTAATTAAATATTATTTATGGTTCATTCTAAGATTTATAAAACCCTAAATAAAATATTCTAATTATTTTTTTGGGGGGTTTTACAGAACTAATGGGAAACCTTACTATGATACTTAGGTAAAACCAAAAGTGCAACATAATGGGCCTAAATTATCTCTTCAAAAGTGGTTAACAAAGTAAAGATTTGTATTCCATTTTAAGGATTTTACCTAAGTAAGTATTAGATGTGGGATTAAATTGAGGGATCTCACAGTCCATCTACCTTAGAAAATTTCTCTTTGAAATCCCACACTTGGCCCATCATTAGCACAAGCCCAGGTGACTTCTTTAGCCCATGACCAATAGCCTACCGAATGTCTTTAGCTCTGCCCATCATGTAAAATGAAACCAGGTTAATTTGATACCATATGTTTATATATAGATCTCCCAATGTCCATTGCAAAACACTTTCCTAGTTTAGCTTGAATCCCACACATTAGCCAGAGACTTTCTTCATATTTGTTCCTCAGATTCAATGTGCACTTGCTTCTAGCTTGGTCAGATTTCCATATTAACTTCAAACACTTCACGCCTTTTTCATATAAATTCAGCTTTGGGTCCACAGGCTCTTTAAGAACTTCTACATCTTCAATTAAGCCTAATTAATTTCAAACACGCTCGACTTTGCAATTAAAATAGAATAAAAACAATTAACCTAATACTTGCATTGATTTTACTATTTTACTCAAACATACTAAAAATCTCTAGTATATGCTAAACTAATATAAAACACTACTCAAGACTGGCAAAACAAATTCAAAGTAAATCAAAATAATAAATCTTTTAGAGAGTTAACAGTTTTCCTTAATTCGCCAGGCTCTAATTCCCCAATTGAAGGCATTTATGTGGGAGAGAGCTAATTGAGATCACTAATCAAACAAGTTAAATGCACACAAAACATAGACCCTTATTAGATTGCAAGAATGAAAAATTAGCGGAAAGGATTTAGGTCAAAAATTATAAATACAATAGGTCCAAAAAAAAGATAATCAAGGCAAATAACAAACCAAACAAGTGTGGCATATAAGCTAATACAAGTTCAAACCCACAAAGATACTTTCTTTGGCGAATAAATTAATCCATATAAGTTTCTAAGTGACATTGACTTAAATTCACTTACTTCTTTAAAGAAAACAAGTCAAACAGAAGGGAACTAAGTGAAGTGTGTAATCAAATGAATTAAAAAGAAAACAATTACATAAATAGACAAGTGAAGAGAAAATACACTAGAGATTTAAAATTCCTACTCCTCACTTCTAGCCCACCAAGTCTTTTGGTCAAAAAGTCTTATTAACTTCACTATGGTAATTAACTTGTACATCTTACAAGCAACCACAAGGAGTCCTTTACAAGCACCCACTAAGTGTCAAGGAAGATTGTACTCCTAACACCATAGGAGCCTCCAACAAGCCTTCTTCACAAGCACTAAGTGCCAAGGATCCTTGCAACCAGCTCCTACCAACCTAAGAGCATCGCCGTTTGAAGCTAGCTCTTCCTTACTATTAAGCTTACACCTTGAGGCAAGGGAGTCTTTAATCTAAGCATTATCCTTCTCTTAGCCAAGTGCTTACACACTCTCTCAACACTTTTGGGGCTTTCAAATCAAGCTCACACACTTGAGCCTTTCCTCACACTCTTGGGACTCTTACATAAGCTAATAGGTAAAGCCAATTCTAAACACAAGCTTGAGCTTTCAAGAGTTTCAAGAGAGTTCCAAGGGCTCAATATCATGTAAGGTACTAAAGGTGTATTAAAACACCCCAAGGTTCTATTTATAGGTTTGGAATTTCCTTGCCAAAATAGTAGTAGCTAGGATTCAAATCTTTGAAGTTTGCTTTAACAACAGCTAGTTATAGAAAATTTATGTGACGATCAACTTTCGAACAACTTGCTAAAGTCTCTGCCGATTGTCCATTTGAACTAGTCATAAGTCTTTGGTTCTTCTTTGGCTGCCAAAGACGTTTACCGAAGTCTCCACTCGAGATTCACAAAACTATTATAATTGAGCAATATGATGATCGTTTCCAATGCTTGTACCAAAGGTTTTACAACTTCATATTTCCTGCTTCTACCTGGAAGATAAGTTGGCCAAACAACTACTGATGCTTTCCCTAAGTTTATCATGCTAGCATGGGTTTGCCCATTTGTCCTTAAGCTGCCGAACACTACCAAAGTCTCTGCCAGAGTTTACCATTACACTTTCTTGATCTAAACCCTTATTTTTGGTTGCCAAAGCTCCTACTAAAGGTGCTGTTGAACTCCCCTGAGACATCATCTTCTATTTGGGTCCTCATGATTTGATTTCATATGATGGCGTATAAGACTCTTATGTTTATACTTAGAGAGTTTGATGTGTTCTCACATCAAAAGGAGGTTCAACATACCAATCACCTTGTGCACTCGAGCCATTCTTTTTTATCTCTTTCTGATTAACATTTGCCTAACAAAGCTCTACCTGTAATATTTGGCCTCTTTGCCAATATTACGTAGTTTATTTTCCTTCACTTCAGTAGGATATAGCCATAGTAAACTATTTATTTTTCTGCACATAAACTTTTTTTATATAAATTAGTTTAGATTAATGAAAGATACTTTGAATTATATGATTATGTATTAAGTATATTGAGTTGGGCTAAGTAGATTTTATCTAACACTCAAATATGAAAGGGCACAAACAGTCAAGTAAAACCCCTATAAATTAGTTGTCGGATAATGTTTTGTGTTCGTTTGGTGTTCTATGATATCTGCATGTATGTTTTCATATTCTATGATTGTAAAACTTGTTAAAATAATATTTTATCTGTTGATTCATGTTTAGAATCACTATAATTAAGATTTACATGTAATTCTTATGATTTAACAAAGTTCTAGGATCAAGTTATTGAAAAGCAACCAGTTTAGAACATATTGACTGTTGTTTATTTTTTCCTCTAAATAAAAATAATGAAAAAGTAGGTTAAATCATGTTAGATAAAAAATCCTAGCACCATTGTCATGACCCTAGCTAGCAGTGGCAGTGCTAGGGATAAAGAAGAAGGCAGCACGATGCAACAGCCTTCGTACCCTAGGACACAGCATCGCGGCCTTCACTTAAGTTGAAAATCATATGACGAGCAACACAACACTGACCTTCTTGGTTATCAGTGCTGTGGTCCTCACTTAACTTAAAAAATTTGAATCAGAGGCCCATTGCCATTGCACTCAAAGTTGAGGCAACGGGTGGTTCGACACTCGCACCTAACTTGACTTTTTCATGTTTATTTGATAAAGATGATCGATGTAAGCTATGTTTAAGATTATGTAATCAATGTATGGTGTTTATATTATGATATTAACATATTATAATGTTTGTATTATGATATTAACATATTATTAATGTTTGTAATGCGTTGTATAAAATCATAATCATCATGCATGTAATGGTATGTCATGTAGGCATGGGTAGGCTAGTCTATATTATAATGCATGTTAATTATTATCCAGAGTAGTTGCAATTTGGGTAGTAGAGACTCAGAGCTCGTAAGTAAGCTAATCATGTTCATGTTTAGACATCATTTGTAGAGTTTCATGATCCTCTATTTTATGTGTTAATTGGAGATTCAATCCGTTTATGTTATGTTAAATCAATATGTCGTATGTATTATATGATGTATGTGCCTAGTCACTAGTTTTTAGTTTTTTTACACGCCAATGTATGCCATGTACCCCAGGCCACTAGTTTTTTTATATAGATGTAATACAGTGGAGGGTATGACCCATCTCCCTTAAGCAATTACCGTTACCCCCGTTCCCCCAAGCCACTATTCTAAAAGCGCACATGATCAATTGTGGTTTATGATGAGGGTTTTGTGGATCACTACCACTTCTCCCTAGGAATTAGGTGCAGCTAGTTGCAAAAGTTATTTAGAATATGCGAAGCATCTAGGCATTCATGTACATATGTACACCAATGGCCTATTGCTAGTATCGTTATTTTTTACATTGGTTTTTAAGCTACCCTAGGGATCAAAAGGAAAATAGCTAGTTCAGCTTTCTTAGTGAAGTTGACCTAGGTTGGTGAAATAATTAAATTAGCTTTTACATTATTTTCATGAGTCTCAAGGAGCTGATCTCTAGTGTTCATAAAGCAAAGGACTTAATAGTTTTCATAGTTATTTACCAATACTAACTAGTTTGTTGAAAGGCTATTTAACTCATTACTGACCAGTTAATTTAATTAACTTAGTTGAAAGGGTTTTCTGAAAGCCTTAGATAGAAACTACCCGACTAATTCGTTCATTACATGGTCGTAATTTAACTGAGTGTCAAAGATAGATAACCAAATTACATAAATTAATTTATTTATGTTATAACAATTATTATGCATGGTTGATGTTCGTTTAAGTTATTCTTGATCGATGCTTATCTTAATTTTATTGTGTTTAATTGATCAAGTTTAGTCTTATTTCCAATTTATTGTTTATTACTTGTATAAGTAGTGGACTTAGTACCTTTTATGAGATGCTAATCGGACATGTTTACATGTACGCATGCATAGGAGTGTAGGAGTGACGAGATAAAGACTCAAAACATTAGTCTTACTTTTATTTCTTTGCATTAGTATTTCATTAGTGAACCTTTGTTGAGATGGTTATTATATTAATAGTATATTTTATGAACATAAATTCTTATGAATTAGTGGTAAGAATGTGATCAATTGACTTATAGTATTATTATTCAACTTCTTCGTATTCTAATACATGTTATAATTCTTCCATTATATATTATGTACATTATGCATGGGTGTTTGGATGATGACACATGTAATGACCTTAATAGGCTTATGCATGTTAGAATTGTGGTCGTCACACTACTAACTTGTTGAACTCCTCACTTATATTTTCTGTAACACCCCAACTCACTCATTGAATTGAGGGACAGACCAAATTGTAATATTATGATTTAGAATATACTCATTGGGCTATTGCGTACAAACTTTACAGAAGCGGGTATCAACCCTCCGTGGAGAAGACGGACACCAGGCTTGGTTTTCATAGAATGCGTGTAGAGTTCGTATTACAAAGGTGGATTATACACGTAAAGGAATCCTATATGAACACCCCTAGTCGTGATAGAGGTAGAACCTCCCCTACAACTATGAGTGGTGACTTTGAAAATGTAATGATCACTCCCAATTGTAGAAGAAGCACACCTCTATAGTTTGAGGTTGCAGTTGTTGCGTGCATCATATTCTTTCTACTTAGTTCAAGGGAATAGCTTAGGTCTTCTTATTATTTACATGAAGTCAGTGCGAGTATTTAAAGAAAGGTCGTGTTTATTTGTTCCACATACCCAACGTGAGCAATAATTAAAGCATCTGAGAAACTACATATCATGATCGAGTATCAGGGGATCAAACCCTAATACCCGGGCTTCACATGGGTCTTCAACTGGTATGAACCGTAAGATCCTCTACCCATGTTTCTCTAACACACAAACAGCTGCATTCAAATACGTTTCATGTACTTGAATCAGCTCCTCCTCATGTTCAAGGACTCTAGGGCTTACATACTTTACAGACAATGGTTATTAGCCTTGCCCCAAAATATTACAGTTCCACAGTAATAATATATTAATATAATGATAAAATATGCTAGCACAACCAACATGGTATACATCTGAATCATAGAAGGTTCACATAGTTAGGGCACATGCCCATCATAACACTCAACATAACATATGGTGCCCACCACCACCACCACTGAGTTGCTTGATCCATGCACCTAGGCTAGTCAATGCTAGGGGACCTCACTTACATATAATAGAGAACCATGTTAGTCATAAATAAATTTGATTACCGGTTCGAATAATTACCGATAAAATAGCAAGCTGGTAAATGGGTATTCCATTACCCATGAGAACTTAAGAAACTTTAGAATTGTCTCACAAGCAAACATATTTAAACAAATACCGGCAAGCATGCAAGACTAAATCTGTAATGACCTAGCCCAAAGTGCAACGTAATGGGCTAAGTCATTTCTTTAAAAATAGGTAACCAAGTTAAAGATCTATAGTCCATTCCCACTCATAAACAAGATCTTTTCCCAGTAGGTATTAGATGTGAGACTAGGTTGAGGGATCTCACAATCCACGCACCTTTGGAAATTTTGTCCCCGAAATTCTTACATTTGGCCCGTTGCTAGCCCTATCCCACGACCTTACTTTGGCCCATGACCGGCAGCCTAGCCAACGTCCCTAGTCCAGCCCACCATCTAACATGTAACCAGGTTGCTCTAATACCATTTGTAATGACCCAGCCCAAAGTATAACGTAATGGGCTAAGTCATTTCCTTAAAAGTAGTTGACCAAGTTAAAGATCTATAGTCCATTCCTACTTATAAATATGATCTTCTCCCAGTAGGTATTAGATGTGGGACTAGGTTGAGGGATCTCACAAAATCCATGTACCTAGGCCAGTCAATGCCAGGGAACCTCACTTACATATAATAGAAAACCATGTTAGTAATAAATAAATTTGATTACCGGTCCGAATAATTACCCATAAAATAGCAAGCTAGTAAATGGGATTTGATTACCCACGAGAACGTAAGAAACTTCAGAATTGTCTAACACTGGTTACTAAGCAAACATATTTAAACAAGTATCAGCACACATACACGACTAGTATTCAGTTTCATACATACAAAACTTATGCCCTCACATAATCTATATTACACCCGCCACAGTACTCAAAGGAAACGTGGCCTATGAAGGTTAGGCCTAAATTGGTGGAACAATATTCCTCCAACTTTGTAATTGTTCGTTCATGGGATAGAGGACTCCAAATAAGCTTTGGTCACTAGGCCTAGTTAGCTAACAAATGGAGCTTTCCTGTACAAGTTTGGCCCAATTTAATTTTCAAATGGACCGAAGTGGATTTTACAATTTGGATTACTATATGGGCTATATCTGGTCCTATCTAGACCCTAAATAATTGAAAATTCACAAATAATATTGGGACCCTACCAAATGGCCCCAAAGTTGGCCACAGTGCTTCTCAGACATAGGGTAACCGGTGAACTATGTTTCACTGAAATTCAACACGATTAACCTATTTTAAAGTTATTTACTACTAGAGTGTAGAATAACTAGGCTTTTCACCCTCCATCTTTATACTTTTGGGTAAACACCTCCAAAACTTATATCATTTTTACCCATTTAATAAATTTATATATTTCAAGTAGATACTTATTGGAGCATCATACATTTTTACTAAATGTTATTAGCTTAAAATTGATGGCTTAACTTATGACACAATCACAGATTATGCTCACAGAGTCGCAAACAACACAAGAAGTATAAGTGTACTTAGTGGCTATATATGGCTTAAAACTTTACCAAGAAATCCTAACATCACCCTGAACAATAACAAAAACTTAGTGGCATATTGTTCCTCAAAAGATCCTTCAAGGTCAAAGAGTAACAATTAGATAAATGGGCACTTATGTCAGTGTAACAATAAAAGTTGCCACGTTTCCTCACTTTTACCCTCATACATTCACATTCTATGTAATGTCATGTAAAACACCCAATTAAAAAGTTGTAGATATACATATGGTAAGTGCAACAAAACATGAATCATCCAACTTTAACATTAGAGCGCCAAGATAGGATTTTTATAGCAAAATTGTACAGATCAGTGACCTACGTGCATTGTAAAAAGTATATCTATTTATTTACATGGTAAAATAAGATATATGAGTACTGAAAATTATCCTAACATGTAGTATAAATGTTAAAAGTATCATAAAAATAAAAAAATAAAAATACAAGTGATAAAAATCAAACAAGGAGAACATAAGAGGTAGCACAAGCCAAAAACTAATGAGGAATCACAAAGGGGAGGTCTCTTAAGTCATCCAATGTAACGACCCACCCTAACCGGGCCGCGGTTACTTAAAAAGTTAAATGTTGTAAACATACTATTCATGAACATGAATCATAACACAGTAAATAAGTCTAGAAAATTTATAAATCGTAGAAATAAATCATGTTTTAATAGCACGAGACAATACATAAAAATAAAGTCCTAGAATCTCTGACCATTTCCCATAGCCACATTTATAACACAAGAGAATAAAAGGAAGTCCAATTTATTATCAATTCACCACAAACCTTAGGTTGGTAAAAGAACCACCAACCACACTCTTAATCCTTAGTCCGAAGTTGCTCACCTGCGGAGGTAATTTCGTGTTAGTGATAAAACCACTAAGCCGCATAATTAAATAAAACAAGTCAATATAATCCCTATTGTCATTTCTCGAGACTTTTAGTTGTTATAAGCATACGACGAGCTCTTAATATACTGGGAGGGGTGGCCAACCCATCTACCCCAATCCCATGCATGCGCACACACGCTACGTGGCCCACGTTCTATAGTTACCGATATTTGCCATTGACCCACCCTCTCGGTATCACAAGTGCATAATGAGTTGTCTTGCCCCATTGCACCCTCTCACCCCTTTCGGCATGGGGGCAGGTACTCAATCTTTCAGGGGGTGCTGCCCTGCATCGAATTGAGCCAACCCCAGTTGCGCTCGACGCATGGTGGTCAGTTATGAATTGAAGTCGACCAATACTCCCACATAGTAATTTTAAAGGGTACAGCCCTGTGTTGAACTGAATCAATTCTGTAAAGACCCGCCATTTGTCACAACATTGTGGGCCTAGCTGGCCAGGTGTTACTCACAATTAAGCAAATATGTCTAACATTTTTTTAACAAAAACATATATAAAGATCCCACGGTATTAGACCATTTCCCAGTAGCTACACTTATTTCTCAAATAAAAAAAGAAGGAGTCCTCATATTTATTTTGCTCCATGCCCTGGTTGTCAATCACCTAATTTCGTATCTGCACACCTGCGGAGACAATTCCGCGTTAGTGATTACAACACTAAGTAGTATAATAGATAAAATAAATCAAGTACATTCCACTATTTCCTTATGTTTATTTTAATAAGCTGTGGAGCAATTCCGCTATACTCCAAAACAATGCGGAGGAGGTATCCGCTGTGATCCGCACACCCCGGCCGTAGCCCTTTTGTGGGGAGGCTACCACTACCGTCTCCAGTGCCAGTGGCTCGCACACCCCGGCCGTAGCCTTTTTGTGGGGAAGCTATCACTGCACTCAGGTGATTGCTACGCCCCGTTTGTGGGGAAGCTCTCACTACCAATTCTAGTGCTAGTGCCTCGCACACCCCAGCCGTAGCCTTTTTATGGGGAAGCTATCACTGTACTCCAATGCTAGTGCCTTGCACACCCCGGCCGTAGCCTTTTTATGGGGAGGCTATCACTGCACTCAGGTGATTGCTATGCCCCGTTTGTGGGGAAGCTCTCACTGCCAACTCTAGTGCCAGTGCCTCACACACCCCGGCCGTAGCCTTTTTATGGGGAGGCTATCACTGCACTCAGGTGATTGTTATGCCCTGTTTGTGAGGAAGCTCTCATTGCCAACTCTAGTGCCAATGCCTCACACACCCCGGCTGTAGCATTTTTATGGTGAGGCTATCACTGCACTGCAGTGCGATGGAGGAATCGCTTTCCCTCGCTCACCCCGGCCGTAGCCTTTTTATGGGGCGGCTATCTCTACTCTAAAACAATGTCGATGCATTACACAATTTACGCATATAATACGACCCCATGTTGGACTGAGTCAATTCTTTGACCTCGATTGCACTCGGTGCATGGTGATCGAATCTGGGCTCAGGCCGACCTAGGCTACCAATAAGGAAAGTATGATGTTCTACCTATTATACGTACCTGACTTGAGATTTTGTCTGACTGTAATCCGCTAACCCTAATCTGAATGAGGGCATAAAATTATACATTAGTATAATTTTATTTGCATGAACCTACATGCAACTACATGACTAGTATAACTATCCATTTTGAAGATATAAAATATATCATGCTAGATTTCATTAATTATTTAATTTCCATTAAGTCCAATGATAATTTATTATCAATGTCATATAATCAATTAAGCCCTTTTTTAACATATACAATTAAATATCCAAAATAAAACGTTCATTTACCAGTTCATAATTTAATTGACCATACTCAATACTTAATTACTAGTATTAGTATATTCTTTAACTGATTTGTATTATCCTAATTTAAGGATGTCGCTAGTAAAGTTATTTGTAATTTATTTTTAACTTGACCGTATCGAGTCATCCCATATTTACAAAACTGCCATTCTTCTTCCCCAACGTCCTTCTCTTTCCCATACCTTCTTCTTCTTCGCACCCAAAACCAGCATGTCTTCTTTTCCTTCCACCCAATTTAAGACCGCATCTTCTATCTACCCCACTGATCCGATTGGAAAACCCCAAAGATCAAATCTTTATCCGCCGCTATCTCATAGAACTCGGACTACACCCTACATGGGGACCTTAATTTCACCATTAATGGTGGCCGACCAGCTGCCATAGCGACCATGTCCTGCCCCATTAAGGTGATGACCAGCACCACCCCAAGTGACGACCAGTCTGCACTTTCCATAGCGGATCCATGTCTGGCCAGCAACACCACCCATGGTAACACCGACCTGTTCTCCCCTCGGATTTCAGACCTGCGTGCCTCCTCGACGGTCTATTTTGGCCCTCCAAGGTGACTGCATCCAGCATGCATCACCGTCGGGAGCAATTCCCACCTCCAGCACGTCAACCCCGCACCATGGAAGGAAACATGGCGTGGTTGCTGCTGGAAAACAGCAGGACATCCTCCTGGTTTTCTTCTTCCCTTGTTGATTTCTCATTTAATTCTTATGTTTATCATATTTATGATTTATGCAACATGTGTATGCATGCAAAAAAGAAAAAGAAAGGAAAGAAAATTACCCGAGCGAAGGAGGAAATCCGGCGGCTATCTAAGGAGGAAAAATGTAGATGACGCCCTCCCCCTTTTCCTTTTATAATGCATAAAATGACGGCTAGGGTACGTGGAAGCACCCTTTCACCGTAATTCCTTTAACCGGGTAATTGGGTAATCAACATGGTCCACTTAACCATTTCACTTAACCTGTTAAATGGGTACATGGTATGATTCACTTAAATAGTTAATTTAATAAATAATGTAGTCGACTCACTCGACTGATTCAACTAGAATTATCCAATTAAAAATTGCCTTTCAATTAACCGGGTAATTCATACTTATCTAGCTAACGAATTTTTTCCCACGTTCGATCATCATTATTATTATTAATATTAATATTATTATTATTATTATTATTATTTTCCGGGTCTTTACAATCTCCCCAACTTAGAATTATTTCGTCCCCGAAATGTCATAGCATAAATAGGATATTGATGATTAAGTACATCTTCAGTATAAGTTCATGTTACAACAATTACACGAATTTTATGATACAAATAGCTTCTTCTGATCCCTGATTTCTCCATAATACCTTTACCAAAGAGATCTCCTTGTTACGGAGTGTCTTTGTTTCTCTTGCCAAGATGCGAATTGGTTTTTCCTCGTAGGTTAAATCCGATTGTAGCTCTAAATCTGCAAAATTTGTGATAATGTGATTCTCATCTCGTATATATTTCTTTAGCATTGACACATGAAAGAGATTGTGTACACCATTAAGGCTTGGTGGTAATGCTAATCTATATGCACAACTTCCGATTCGATCCAGAATTGGAAATGGTCCTATGAATCTTGGCTTCAACTTCCTTGATGTTCTAAATCTGATCACTCCCGTTTTAGGTGAGGTCTTAAGGTAGACGAACTCCCCAACTTGGAATTCTAAGTCCTTCCTTCGAGTGTCAGCATAACTTTTCTGCCGATCCTAAGCTGCCTTACGCCTTTGCTGGATGAGTTGCACTTTTCCAACTGCTTCTCTCACCATCTCTGCCCCGACTATAACCACCTCTGTAGACTCCAACTAGCATGATGGAGATCGACAAGGCCTACCGTATAAAGCTTCAAACGGTGCCATTCCTATACTGGCTTGGTAAGAGTTATTATAGGTGAATTCAGCCAAGGCTAGGTGTTTCACCCAATCTCCTCCCCAGTCGAGGATGCAAGCTCTCAACAAATCCTCCAAGGTTTGATTGGTCCCTCTCACTTTGACCATCAGTTTGAGGGTGATATGCTGTACTTAACTTGATTTGGGTCCCCATAGCTTTTTAGAAAACTTCCCAAAAATGTGACGTGAATAGGGGATCTCTGTCAGAGACTATCTGTAACACCCCGTTTCGGTTCACCGGTGAACCGACCCGGAAATGTCACCGGCGACCGAACTGTTCGCTAATCTACTGGATTCGGTTAAGCCGACCCGGATCTGCCCTCGGCATCTCAAGATGGATATACAAACATGAAATGCATGAATGGGAACAATTGGGTTCTAACGGAGTCCTACATGCATGCCATGACGTGCATGCAAAGACAAAATCATTCAATAAGCAAGAAATTTAAATTAAAATTCATTAATATTTGCGGAAAAACGGACAAAATCTCCCCTAAAAGTGCAATAGGGGCCAACCTATCCACAACAAGGGTATATAAATATTTTATCAAAATACGATTAAACCTAAAAATCTACCGCGGCATTCCATTATTATCTCATTTGTTTTCATCTAAGCTGAGGCTGAACTCAAGGGTCCCAGCTCATTCACATCTATCCGTTCTTTTCGCAACAGGCAATTCTTCCAAACAAATACGTCTAAATTATCATTCACGTAGCATTAACACATCATCATTATATGTTACATGCGGCAGGTACATGTGTGCGCGGTTCCATGCTGCTCTTCCGCAGTCCCGACAGCTTTCATCACTCGCATTCCTCACCTACATATATATAGAAAAACCGTTAGTAACGAGTGTTACCGGCCCGGAAAATAACTAATATCAATCTGGCACAGGAGAGCAAACTCTCTTGTTGAATGAAAACCATATACTTCCTCAAGAACTCTCATCAGGGCACATATGGGAGCTGTCGCCCTCGGGTCAACAGCGTCCCCCTATCTTTCGTCATTCTCATACCTTGGTCATTTCTCTATCGCTTCTCGCATCAAATCTCATTCCTTTCTGCCCTCTGCACCTTCCATATTACTCCTGGCCTTGAGTACAAAGGCCGAGCACTCTCAGGCAGTCGCCTTCAGTACCCTTTGAAACCACAAGTCTAGACATGCGCTGCAATGCTGTACCCGTGAACCTCCACACTTCTCTGGATTTGAGGAACTCAAAGGTGGAGTTGTCAGGATCCCTCGGAAATGAAACGACTCGTACACCATTCCAGAGCCCACTATTGACTCACACGTGCCCGCTCGCGTAGCATGGTAATCGGATTTCCCTCATTCAATCTCTCACAAAAATGTGAAAACTATACATATATATAGGTCTGGGTTGGGATTTATACAATAGGCCTGAAGGCAACGTGAGCTGGATCTGAAGTTCGAAAACAAGCTCGAGGGATCTCATCCTCGAGGGTTATTAATTCAAAAAAGAAGTATTGGCTAAATGGCCCGAGTTAAGTGGGATTCGATAAAACACCACTTAACTCGTCCTGCACATGATAAATCAAATACACAATGGAATAGCGTAAAACAGAGAATGAGTCCTAAACGGACTTGGTAGAAGCTCCAAACGGGTCCACGCGCCTAGGCGGCGAGCTCCTACACCGTACCTACACAATCAAACTAAAAACTAACGCCTGCATGATGAATCACACATCCTATAGCATGCACACACAATCAACACAATCACGCATCAATCAACACACATCAACCTATATCAATTCTAGCAAGTCTACTTAGGCTAGTTTGCATTAGATCATGATCATTACCTAGTTACCCTAATTAGTTTCTTAGCTTCCATTTTTAACACTACTCAATCAAAGAAATTTCATATTTTATCCTTAATCAAATCTACATTTATATATATTATTATAACACACAATTCACCAATCCTAGAATGCAATTCTAATAATCAATACTTTAAAATAATTAAGTTAAAATAAATTATACCTCGCGTCGTCGAAAATCGGCGACGGCTAGGGTTTCCGTTTCGTGGCTCGAAACTTGAATTCGGCACCTAGCGGCATCCGAAGTCCGATCAGATTGGACTGGGTGCGTTCGGCGGATGATCCGGTGAATTTTCCACGAATCCAATTTTCTGGCGGTTTCGGCAGTTTTGCGGCGAGTGTCGGCGGTTTTCCGGCGATGATTCGGGATGGGGCAATAACGGGGTCTATCGGCACTAGCTCGACGGGCTTGGTCCGATGGTGGTGTCAATTAAAACAGCCGGGCTGCGATGGCTGTCGGCAGCGGCGTGCTCCGATCGAAGCTGCGGCCGGTCTCGACGGCGGTCGGGATGATGGGGGAAACGTCGGCGACGATGAGAGGGTGAGACGGGCGGTCACGGCAGTGGCGACGGCGACCGAACAGCGGCGGAATCCGGCTCGGAGTGGCGACAGCCAAGGCGGCTTCGTGGAATCGCGACGGCGCGCCGGCAGGTGATCAGTGGCCAAGGTCTGTCGGGACGGCACGACGACGGCGAGGGGACAATAGGCGGTCGGTTCCGGCAGCGGGGCTGCAGTCGACGGCGGTGGCGGTGACGAACAATTGGCATGTCTGACACTTGGAAACAAAATCCACCACATCCTTGTTTATCCCAATCCACCAGTAGGTTCGTTTTATGTCTTGGTACATCTTTGTTACACCAAGGTATTGAGAACCTTGAACGATGAGCTTCCTCCATGATATCTCGCTTTAATGCATCATTGTTGGGTACACACAACCTCCCTCTAAATCTGATCACACTATTGGAATCTGCTACAATGTCGGGAGCTTTGTCCAACATTTCATTCAGCTTCTCATCTTCCATTTGTGTTAACTTAACTCGGTCCACCAATTCATTTGAGATAACTAGGTTCGCCAGTAGTCCTGTCACTCGTTCCATCGGGTTAATAGCTACCACCTCAGTTGACATAGCCCAAAGTCTAGCTAGCTGTTGACCCTTGTCCACCTTGCCCTTCCGACTCAACGCGTCGGCTACAACGTTCGCTTTTCCTCAGATGGTATAAAATTTGGAAATCATAGTCCTTCAAGTATTCTATCCACCGCCTCTGTCGAAGGTTAAGGTCATTCTGGGTGAAGATATACTTCAAACTTTGGTGGTCGGTGAAAACCTTTTATTGAGCTCCGTACAAATAGTGTTTCCAAATTTTCAAAGCTGTGAGATCCCTCAACTTAGTCCCACATCTAATACCTACCGGGAGAAGATCCTGTTTATAAGTGGGAATGGACTATAGATCTTTAACTTCCAGGGTACCCATTTTAAAGAAATGACTTAGCCCATTACGTTGCACTTTGAGCTGAGTCGTTACAAATGGTATCTGAGCCGACCTGGTTCCGTGTTAGATGGTGGGATGGACTAGGGACGTTGGCTAGGCTGCCGGTCACGGGCCAGAAAGGTCGTGGGCTGGGGTTAGCAACAGGCCAAGACTAGAAACGTTGGCTAGGCTGCCGGTCACGGGCTAGAAAGGACGTGGGCTGGGGCTAGCAACGGGCCAAGAATAGGCATTTTGGGGACAAAAATTCCTAAGGTGGGTGGATTGTAAGATCCCTCAACTTAGTCCCACATCTAATACCTGCTGGGAGATGTTCCTGTTTATAAGTGGGAATGGACTATAGATCTTTAACTTCTGGGGTACCTATTTTAAAGAAATGACTTAGCCCATTACGTTGTACTTTGGGCTGGGTCGTTACAAGAGCAAACACAATTGCTGCCAGTTCCAAGTCATGGGTTGCATAATTTTGCTCGTGAATCTTCTATTGGCGAGAGGCGTAAGCCACCACCTTACCATCTTCCATAAGGACACATCCTAACCCCACTAGATTATCACTTGATTGAGCTGGTGATCGTCAATACACAATTGAAGTGAGCCGTCCTTCTTCTTAATGAAAAGAAAAGGGGCTCCCCAGGGTGAAGCACTTGGTCGGATGAAGCCTGCCTACAACAACTCTTCTAATTGACTCTTTAACACCTTGAGTTCCGCTGGAGCCATGCGGTATGGTGCTTTAGAAATTGGTGATACTCCAGGTGCTAAGTCAATGACAAACTCCACTGCCTGCTTAGGAGGTAACCCGTGAAGTTCACCTAGAAATACGTCCAGAAATTCTGCTACCACCAGAATCATGGACAACTCTTTGGGTTTCGACTCAGACTCCTCTAGAGTTGCCGAAAAGGAATTACAACCCTCACCAAACCACTCAGTTGCCTCACTAACTGACACAATACAAGAGGATGGATCATTCCATGACCCTTGGAAAATGACTCCCATCTCACAATTACAAGGTTTCGTCAACACTCTCCTCCCTTTACAGTCGAGAAAAGCCTGGTGTGCAGACAACCAATCCATTCCCAACAGTACAGCAAAACCTATTATCCCATAGACAATGAAATTCCATACATAGGGTTTCCCTTGTATATCCTTCAGGTGCCTGCCGTCTAAAATTTATTCCGTTATGGTTCATTAAATTTTATTTTCAATGATTAATTAGGTTTGTTAGTGAGTCCACTAATTCCCTAATGACATACCCCATTGAAGAAAGATAAATATTGGACTCTTCAACAAGGTACTTGAGTCATAAGATGTGAGCTTTTGGGAATATTGGCTCTGATACCACCAGTAACGACCCACCATTTGTCATACCATTGTGGGCCTAGCTGGCTAGGTGTTACTCACAATTAAGCAAATATGTCTAACATTTTTTTTAACAAAAACATATATAAAGATCCCACAGTCATAGACAGTTTCCCAGTAGCCACACTTATTTCTCAAATAAATAAATAAAAAGGAGTCCTCATATATATTTTGCTCCATGCCCTGGTTGTCAATCACCTAATTTCGTATCTCCACACCTGCAGAGGCAATTCCGCGTGTGATTACAACACTAAGTAGTATAATAGATAAAAAAATAAGTACATTCCACTATTTCCTAATGTTTATTTTAATATGCGGTGGAGCGATTCCACTATACTCCAAAATAATGCGGAGGAGGTATCCGCTGTGATCTGCACACCCCAGCCATACCCCTTTTGTGGGGAGGCTACCACTACCGTCTCCAGTGCCAGTGCCTCGCACACCCCGGCCGTAGCCTTTTTGTGGGGAAGCTATCACTGCACTCAGGTGATTGCTACGCCCCGTTTGTGGGGAAGCTCTCACTACCAATTCTAGTGCCAGTGCCTGCACACCCCGGCTGTAGCCTTTTTATGGGGAGGCTATCACTGCACTCAGGTGATTGTTACGCCCCTTTTGTTGGGAAGCTCTCACTGTCAACTCTAGTGCCAGTGCCTCACACACCCCGGCCATAGCCTTTTTATGGGGAGTCTATCACTACACTCCAGTGTCAGTGCCTTACACACCCCGGCTATAGCCTTTTTATATGGAGGCTATCACTGCACTCAGGTGATTGCTATGCCCCGTTTGTGGAGAAGCTCTTACTACCAACTCTAGTGCCAGTGCCTCACACACCCCGGCCGTATCCTTTTTAGTGGGAGGCTATCATTGCACTCCAGTGCGATGGAGGAATCGTTGTGCCTTGCTCACCCCGGCCGTAGCCTTTTTATGGGGCGGCTATCAGTACTACAAAACAATGTTAATGCATTACAAACTTTACGCACATAATACGACCCAGTGTCGGACTGAGTCAATTCTTTGACCCCGGTTGCACTCGGTTAATGGTGGTCGAATCTGGGCTCAGGCCGACCTAGGCTACCAACAAGGAAAATACGATATTCTACCTATTATACGTACCTGACTTGTGATTTCGTTTGACTGTGTCCCGTGAACCCTAAACTGAATGAGGGCATAAAATTATACTTTAGTATAATTTTATTTCGCATGAACCTACATGCAACGTACATGTCTAATATACTATCAATTTTAAATGATGTAATTAGTTCATGTTAGTCTTCATTTCTTATTAAATTTTCAGCAATTCTAATTATAATTAATTATTAATTATCCCCATCCAAATCCCCATTATCTAATTGATAATTTAATTATTAACTTGTTCCATTCTTAATTCTTTTGTATTTACCTTATATTCTAACTCAACCGCATCAAGTTCTCCCATATTTACCTGGTTGCCATTCTACTTTAACATTTCATTTAACGACCCCAAAGCTCCCAGCTTTATTGTAGTCAACTTGTGAAAGCTGGTATTTTCACCATGCATGGCGACCAACTAGTAATGTGGCGGCCTCCATTTGCTGCCATGGCGTCTCCAACTTGGCCACCACATGGCAACCCTCAACCAGTCCTTAGCGACCCCATTCCAGCCACCCATTCACCAACCCTTACCTGACCATGGTGACTCCATGTCGATCACATAATCAGCCCATGACCCATGGCATCTACCCTTGTCGGCCACATAAACAGCACCCAACAAGACCCATGACGACTACTCTAGTCGGCCACATAAACAGCACCCGACCAGCATGTCTTCTTTTCCTCCAGCCCAATTTCAGACCCCATCTTCTATCTAGCCCACTGATCCGGTTGGAAAAACCCAAAGATCCAATCTTTATCCGCTGCTATCTCATGAAACTCGGACTACACCCTATATGGGGACCTTAATTTCACCATTAATGGTGGCCGACCAGCAGCCATGGCGCCCATGTCCTGCCCCATCAAGGTGACGACCAGCACCACCCCAGGTGACGACTAGTTTGCACTTTCCATGGCGGATCCACGTCTGGCCACCAACACCACCCATGGCAACACAGACCTGTTCTCCCCTCGGATTTCAGCTACAATGTCAGTAATCTTGTCCAACAATTCATTCAGCTCCTCATCACCCATTTGTGCTAGCTTAACACGATCAACCAAATCATTGGAAACAACTAAATTTGCCAATAAGCCTGTTAGTTGCTCCCCCGTGTTGATAGCTACTACTTCTGCTGACATGGCCCAAAGTCTAGCTTAGCTAGCTGCTGACTTTTGTCCCCTTTGCCCTTCCGACTCATTGCATTGGTTACTACATTCAGTTTCCCTTGATGGTATAAGATTTGGAAGTCGTAGTCCTTCAAATATTCTATCCTCCGCCTCTGTCGAAGGTTAACCTCATTCTGGGTGAAGATATACTTCAAACTCTGGTGGTTAGTGAAAACTTCAAATTGGGCTCCATACAAGTTGTGTCTCCAAATCTTCAGGGCAAAAACCACTGCTGCCAGTTCCAAGTCACGGGTTACATAATTTTGCTCATGAAGCTTCAATTGATGAGAGACATAGGCCACCACCTTACCTTCTTGCATAAGGACGCATCCTAAACCCAACAAAGACGCATCGCTGAAGACTACGAATCCTTCATTAGCATTTGGCAGTGTCAAGATTGATGCTTTAGAAATTAGTGTCACTCCAGGTGCTAGGTCAATGGCAAACTCCACTGCCTGCTTAGGAGGTAACCCTGGGAGTTTGTCTGGGAATACACATATTCCCGGATTGAATCCTCCCCCTGAACCAAATTGGCGAATGCTAGTGCTTTCTTCTGGACAACGGGCTATGGAAAATATTGTCCATTGAAAGCTGCCGCATATTCTACCCACGCGATGGAGGAAATCTCACGTCTATGGAAAGTGGTTTTCTCCATGGATTTCCACCAATAAGATGCTTCCTTTTGAAGCTTGCATGTTGTCAATCTCACTTGATGGCGGTGGGGCACAGACGGAGCTCTAAACGCTTTTTCGGTAATGTCAAACCAGCTCTCCACCTTCATTGGATCGATCCCTCCAATAAATACCTCAGCTCTATTCTTTTCTAAATTTTCCTACAATGTAGCGGTCACTATCATCACCAGCTAGCGGCACCACTTGTCGGACTACCGGTGGCACTGGGTTTGGATGCTCCCCTTGCTCGCTCGGGTCTGCTAAGCCTGCCCACCCTTGGGCACTCCCTTGACCACCATCTTGGATGATTCTGGGACCCACTGCCGAGTTTGAAGCTCCATGCCCTGCTACCACTACCGGTAACCGCTGAACAATATTCTGAACCACAGAATTTGTATTTTCGGAAGCCTACACCAGTCCCTGTATGGTCGTCACCATCTGAGCCAATACATTCTCGGTGTTCACATTTGGCGGAGTAGCTCGATTTGACTATCTACAAGAGCCTGCCATCTGAAACATCGAACCTTCATGGTTCATTAGTAAGTTTTTTTTCTAGTTATGACTTAGGTTTATTAGCGAATACATTTGTTAATTAATAACACAACACAATGGGAAAAGATAATTATTAGACTATTCAACAAGGTACTTGAGTCGTAAAATGTGAGCTTGTGGGAAACATGGCTCTAATACCACCTGTAACGACCCGCCCAAACCGGACCGGGTGTTACTTAAAAATTTGTCATATGTAAATGTAACATTCCAAAACATGAATTGAAATATAGTAAATAAGTCTCACAACATATAATATAAATCATAACAAAAAATCATGTTCTCTAAAATATAATATAATCGTCCCATAGTCTCGGACCGTTTCCCATAGCTAGGTTGGTAAAAGAACCACCAACCACACTTCTATTCTTCAGTGCAAAGCTGCTCACCTGCGGAGGCAATTCCGCGTTAGTGATAAAACCACTAAGCCACATAATTAAATGGAACAAGTCAATATAATCCCTATTATCATTTCACTCATTTTTTATTATTCTTACAAAAGTCTTTCATAATTATCTCTCAGGTCATTCTGAGATTAGTAATTTGTCTCTTAGGTCATTCTGAGATTAGTAAAAGTCGTCTCCCAGCTCATTCTCAGATTAGAAATCGTCTCCTAGCTCATTCAGAGATTAGGTGGTCTCCAAGGTCATTTTGAGATTAGTCATGATCTCCTAGTTCATTCTGAGATTAGAAATTGTCTCCCTGCTCATTCTGAGATTAGGTTGGTCTCCCAATTCATTTTGAGATTAGTCATTGTCTCCCAGTTCATTCTGAGATTAGAAATTGTCTCCCATCTCATTCTGAGATTAGGTGGTCTCCCAATTCATTTTGAGATTAGTCATGGTCTCCCAGTTCATTCTAAGATTAGAAATTGTCTCCTAGCTCATTCTAAGATTTGGTGGTCTCCCAATTCATTTTAAGATTAGTCATGGTCTCTCAGTTCATTATGAGATTAGAAATTGTCTCCCAGATCATTCTAAGATTAGATGGTCTCCCAATTCATTTTGAGATTAGTCATGGTCTCCCAGTTCATTCTGAGATTAGAAATTATCTCCCAACTCATTCTGAGATTATGTCATCTCGCAATTCATTTTGAGATTAGTCATAGTCTCCCAGTTCATTCTTAGATTAAAAATTGCCTCCCAGCTCATTCTGAGAATAGTGCCGACAAAGGCTACCAGTTTGGAAAAAAATACACAATTTCATATAATTATACCAGTTTGGAAAAATACAATATTTCGAATAATTATATGGACCTGGATATTTCAAACTCGCACCTACGACCAATGATCTTAATCTGAATGAGAATATAAAATTATACATAAGTATAATTTTATTCGAGTAAAAATGCATGAAACTATATGTCTAATATATATATATATATATATATATCATTATTAAAAATTTGACAACATATCATGTAACAATTGAAAAATATTAAGTAATAAAATTTCCACAAATCTAGTGAGATAATTGCTTATTCACGTGATATAATCATTTAAGTCCTACTTTACATTTTAAATTAACTATCTAACTCATAATTAATACCTAACAGTTGATAAAATAATTATTACTAATAAACAAGTATTTAATTTTCCTTGGTGGTGATAATTATTTAACCCCGATCTTGATGATTTAGTTGACGGTTATAATTTTTAATCACTACTATTATTTACAGCAATTTAATTAATTAAGTTATTCATTTAAATTATTTAAAATAATTTGTATTATGTTAATTATAAATATTATTAATACAATTATTTTATATTATTCTACTCTATAAAGTTTCGAACTTTATTTATTTTCATTCTCTTAATTAGGTTTGGCGCGGTGATTGCTACGCGACTATAGTTTAATAGCCCATTTTCTACATTACTGACTCGTTATTAAAATAATCACCTTATTGACCTAATATTAAATTTAATATGGTAAAGGTAAAATCTTTATTTTATTAATTACTTATAACCCTCTGATTTAATTTAATCGCTTGAATTATGCCGATTAATTATCGATCGTTTATCATTACCATATTTTTATTACTTGTGCCGATTTCACACTAATTAGTTAGTTTAGTAACTTTACCCATAACCCATTAAAATAATTATTTTTAAAGATTTATTACGAGTTCTTATTATTTTTAACTTGAGTCGGTCTCGAGTCAACTGTATTTACAGAATTGTCAGCGCCCTTCTTCTTCTTCTTCCCGTCACCATTTTTCTATGCCCAAATCCTGCACCAAATCCTGCACCAAAACTAGACCTTGGCACCACGAGTGGTCACGTCCTTCTTCAATTCCCCAGCAACCTGAACAACCATATAAACATCCCAACAACAAGACATCAACAACAACATAAAAACAGGCAAAGATGAAGCCTAACTTCCATGTTTTATAGTAGCTATCCAAGGTGATGTCCAGCACCAAACCAGGCCTGATATCTTCCTCTTCAATCCAAAACCAGACCACGTCCTTCACTCCCTTCCCTACCAATCCAATTGGAAGCATAAAGCTTGTGCTTTACAGCAACTACCCACGTCAAACTCTGTTCTGCACCAAGGCGCGGACTCCTGGCCAGAAGCACTGCCGGGACTGCAAGGTGTACTCCGTCCGGCCAGTAGCACCACCGGGAACACTTCCCTTCTCCCTGCACGACAACCCAACGTCAAGTCCAAGTGGTACGAGCATGCACGGCGTGAGTCTTTGGCCAGCAATCTGGCTTGGACGTCTGGCATCTCCCACAGCGTCGCACACTACAACTCAGCCCATAACCACTGAAATTCCGCCACCCATCGGAACCCAGGGACAAGGCGATGCCACCCTTCGAACCAGCAGCTAGAGAGGTCGTCGGGGGTGTAAGGGCTGCATTGAAATCTTTGTTTACAGTCGCCTATCATTGCCCAACTTCAGACTCGTCGGCCATGGCGAAATTCCATTTTCCAGTTTAGTTTTAGTTGTTATTGTTGATTTCAGACTTTAATTCTCATGTTTATCAAACTTATTATCAATTAAAAAGACATATGAATGCAAGAAAATGAAGAAGAGGGAGATAGGAAAGATACCCAACCAAGGAAGAAACAGTGCAAGGAAGAGGAGAACTAGGCGGCTAAGGTGAGGAAGACGCCCCACACCCGTATGTGAAAAATGTCATCCTCTTTCAAAATTTATAAAAATGAAAATGACGGCTAGGGTATGTGAAAACACCTGTATTTCACTTAACTGGGTAACTATAGGTAAATAATTAACCCGGTAGAATTAACCGGGTAAAGAATATAACACGTTCAGTCTTTCCTTGATTTAATACTTTATCATTACTGTATTTTTATTACTCATGGTGATTACGTACAATAATTAATTAGTTTAGCAATTGTAACCCATAACCAGATCACATCCTTCACTAACTGCTTCCCTTCCCTAGCACGCCGATTAGAAGCCAAAAGCTCATGCATTACAGCAACTATCCAAGGCCTATCCTATTCTGCACCAAGGCGCACAACGCCTGGCCAGCAGCACCACCGGGAATGCAAGGCGAACTCCATCCGGCCAGCGGCACTACCAGGAACGCTTCCCTTCTTCCCGCACGACAACCCAACATCAAGGCCAAGCGCTGTGAGCATGAACGGCATGAGCCTTGGCCGGCGAACTGGTATGGATGTCTAGAATCCCCCACAGCATTGTCCCCTATCCAAACCCCGTGCATAGAACTCATAATACACTACAGACTGAAACTCAATTATCCTAATTTGACCAATTACATTGCATAGGACGTTGATGAAGCAACAGCATGTAAAGACCCGGGAAAAAAAAATTCATTAGCTGGTTAAGTATGAATTACCCGGTTAAATTGAAAAGTAATTTCTAATCGGACGATTCTAGTTGAATCAGTCGAGTCGAACACATTAATTATCCATTTAACCATTTAAGTGAACCATACCATTTAAGAGGTTGAGTGAAAAGGTTCAGTGAACCGTGTTAATTACCCAATTACCCGGTTAAAGGAATTATGGTGAAAGGGTGCTTCCACAAACCCTAGCCGTCATTTATTCTTTATAAAAGGAGAAGGGGTCGTTGAACCTACGAAATACCAATGGATGATGGGGTGTGAGAATTTAATGAAGGGGTTGTTGAACCTAGGAAATACCAATGGATGATGGGGTATGAGAATTTAATGGAGGGAATGGTTGAAGTGTATATATATGTAGGAGGAGGGAGTATTTCATCCCTCATCTCCGTCCCAGGCGACCTCCCCATTAATATATTAGGGTTCACGGGTCACAGTCACACGTAATTACAAATTAGGTACGTATAATAGGTAGATACATCATATTTTCCTTGTTGGTAGCCTAGGTCGGCCTGAGCCCAGATTCAACTACCATGCACCGAGTGCAACCGGGGTCAATGAATTGACTCAGTCCAACACTTGGTCGTGTTATGTGCGTGAATTCTGTAATGCATCGACATTGTTTTGGAGTAGTGATAGCCACCCCATAAAAAGGCTACGGCTGGGGTGAGTGAGGCACAACGATTCTTCCATCGCATTGGAGTGCAGTGATAGCCGCCCCATAAAAAGGCTACGGTCGGGGTGTGTGAGGCACTGGCACTGGAGTGGAGTGATAGCCGCCCCATAAAAAGGCTACGGTCAGGGTGTGTGAGGCACTAGCACTGGAGTGCAGTGATAGCCGCCCCATAAAAAGGCTACGGCCGGGGTGTGTGAGGCAATGGCACTAGAATTGGTAGTGATAGCTTCCCCACAAACGGGGCATAACAATCACCTGAGTGCAGTGATAGCCGCCTCACAAAAGGCTACGGCGGGGTGTGCAAGACATTGGCACTATAGGTGCAGTGATAGCCTCCGCATAAAAAGGCTACGGCCGGGGTGTACGAGGCACTGGCACTAGAATTGGTAGTGATAGCTTCCCCACAAACGGGGCATAGCAATCACCTGAGTGCAGTGATAGCCGCCTCACAAAAAGGCTACGGCGGGGGTGTGCAAGGCATTGGCACTATAGGGCAGTGATAGCCTCCGCATAAAAAGGCTACGGCCGGGGTGTACGAGGCACTGGCAGTAGAATTGGTAGTGAGAGCTTCCCCACAAACGGGGCTTAGCAATCACCCGAGTGCAGTGATAGCTACCCCACGAAAAGGCTACGGCCGGGGTGTGCGAGGCACTGGCACTGGAGACGGTAGTGGTAGCCTCCCCACGAAAAAGGCTACGGCCGGGGTGTGCGGATCACAGAGGATACCTCCTCCGCAATGTTTTGGAGTATAGCGGAATCGCTCCACCGCATATTAAAATAAACATAAGGAAATAGTGGAATGTACTTGTTTTGTTTTATCTATTATACTACTTAGTGTTGTAATCACTAACGCGGAATTGCCTCCACAGTGTGCAGATATGAGATTAGGTGATTGACATCCAGAGTATGGAGCAAAATAAATATGAGGACTCCTTTTTTATTTAATTGAGAAATAAGTGTGGCTGTTGGGAAACGGTCCAAGAGTGTGGGATCTTTATATATGTTATTATTTATAAAAGATGTTTGACATAATTACTTTACTTTTGAGTAACACCTAGCCAGTTAGGCCCACAATATCGTGAAAAATGGCCGGTCGTTACAGGTGGTATCGGAGCACGGTTTCCAAAAAGCACACATCTTATGACTCAAGTACCTTGTTGAAGAGTCTAATATTTTATTTTTCTCCAATAGGGTATGTTATTAGGGAATTAGTGGACCTCCCTAACAAACCTAAGTTATCATTAAAAAAAATAAATGAACCATTACGTAAAATACCAATTTTGTGGACCTCCCAAATTTTGACGGCCATATAGGGACTAGCGCAGGCTTCAGAAAATACCAGTTCTGTGGTTCAGAACATGGTGCAGAGGTTACCGGGATTGGTAATGGGGAATGGAGCTCCAAATTCGGTTGCGGGTCCTAGTAACGTCCCAAATGGGGATCAGGGGAGTGCCCTAGAGCGGGTAGGAATAGCTAACCCGGGCGAGTGAGGAGAACTTCCAAACCCGGTGCGACCGGTAGTTTGACAAGTGGTACTACCAGATGGGGATGACAGTGATCGATACACTATAGAGAAATTCCGGAAGAACGAAGTTGAGGTATTGTTCGTCCAAATTTGTCACCGCACCCCTCGGCTCAATCATGACGGTTAACCCAGCCAGTCGTGGTTGAACCCGTGGTTATGCCTAATTTAATAGAAATAAGATACGTGAGATTTATTCGGAAGGAGGGAAAGGGGTCCACGAGATTGAAGAAGACGAAGTGGAGGAAGACGAAGTCATTGCATTGAGAAGACGAAGTCATTGCATTGAGAAGATGAAGTATTGCATTGAGAAGACGAAGTATTGCATTGGAGAAGACAAAGTCACAAACTCATTGCATTGAGGAAGACGAAGTTGCTGTTCGCTTACTATAAATAAGGACGCCATTGCAGGTTGAAAGGGGGAGGGGCTGGAAAACGGTGTTCCACGCCCAGGCTGCTGCTTAGAGATGTCAGACATAGTAGAGTTTTCACTTGAGGATCCCCACTCACCCTTGTATCAGTTCTACCATCAGTTTATCCAGAGGATTGAGATGAGTATACATTGACCAGAGCACATAGCACAGAGCACATGCCACAGACCAGATGCAGACTCCACAGTCCCATACAGAGTATGTTATCATACTCCTTGAGACACGCTGTGTATGTACAGGTGTTCTCGCCTCCTTTCAGCAGTAGTTAGTAGTTGTATAGATAGTCACCTGAGCCATAGTATGCAGTAGAGAATAGCAGCTATCCTTGTTCTCTTATAGAACAGAGTGAGATACATGACTCAGGACCGAGTCAACTAGAACCAAGTGAGCGGTCCAGTTCCTTGTATAGGGACACCTGAGAGTTGGACCTAGACTGGCGACAGTGAGCCGTGCAGCTCATTAGGGTATCCACCGTACTTAGCAGGAGACTCATAGCAGGCCTTGAGGTGACTGTAGGACCTAGAGTAGAGTTCCTGCGAGTACATGTAGGTGACTGTTCACAGATGAGGATTAGAGGGACGTGGGTAGATGTTAGCAGGTAGGTCTTACCCTCGGCGTAGTTTTCCAGACATAGCCCAGATTAGAACCTTGCGATACTCTAGAGTATTTGCTTGACCAACCCAGTAGGCCCTTAGGGGTGATCTAGGTTTTTCCGCCGAGTTAGTAGTAGGGATCAGAACAGAAGAGCATGATGATGGTAATGTCAGAACAGACACAGGAAGTATAGAATCCAGAATGTTTGAGATGGTCAGCATCACTAGCATGACTCGCCACGTCGGCACCACTACAGTCAGTGAGGATGTATAAGATTGTTGAACCAGTAGAGGATACGACTGATATGTATCCCAGCTTCCAGGAACTAGTTTCAGCAGAACCTCCTTGAGTTAAAATTTCGAGGACGAAATTTTTATAAGGAGGGAAGGTTGTAAAACCCACGATTCGAGTTAGGGTTTTATATTCAGAACCGGTCGGGTCGATCGTTATTTTTTCGAGTTGAGTCAGTTTCAGGACACGTGTACCGAGCCGATGCCAGTCGCGTGTATGAGCTATGAGGGTCATGCGTACCCAAGTATATGATGATAACGTCATGAACACAGCAGAACAGAATGAGTTATCAGATATATGAGAGTATGCCAGTCATTTTTTTTATTATTTTTATATATAGTGGATCGTAGAATTAGTATTAGGCCGTTTACCGCGTTAGGACGCGTTCGGGCAGTCTGGGTGGGTTGTTAGTCATAGAGCATATCATTATAATATTGTGGTGTTGTTTGATTTTACGGGATTTTTCCCGATTTTTATGAATTTTTTTAGGATTTAATACGACTTAGTTATTATACTTGACTCGAGCCGGAGACGAGTCAAGTAATATTTACGACCTTGCCACCACACAGCGCCTTCTTTTCTTCCCCAAACCAAACCCCGACGCCGCCACTGTGCACGCGCCGCCGCCGCCCGGCCGCCGATCGTCGCCGCCCAGCTCCGCCACGGCGTCGCCGTGCCGCCCCGACCAGCCCCGGCCGCTGCCAGGCCGCCGCAACGTCGGAATCGGCTCGCCTAGCGCCGCGGCTACATTTCGGTCGCGTCGCCGATTCCGCCGCCGGCGAGCATCGCCACCACGATCAGGTGGTCGCCTCAGCACCCTCGACCACCTAGTGACGCTTCCTGACCGGAGCGGAGGCCGTCGCCGCCGTGGCCGGCCAGATCTAGCAACCACCACGGCCGGCCTCTGTTTTGCCATTTTCCGGCGAGCCGCCGCCTCCATTGGCCACGCTGAGGTCATAGATGAGTCGGGGCCGCCGAGCCGGTTCCGAGGGTACCCAACACGACCCCTTTCCGACCAGTAGACGCTGCCGGCGATTGTCGCCGGAAAACCACCGGAAGTCGCCGGAAAACCGCCGGAAAATTCGGAATTTCTGGGATTCGCCGGAATCCACCGGATCTTCCGCGGGGCTCACCCAGTGGAGCCCGATCGAACGTCGGACGCCGAGGAGCGCCGAATCCGAGCTCCGAGACGCGCGACGGAACCCTAGCCGTCGCCGATTGCCGACGACGTGAGGTATAATTACCTCCGATTGAGTTATTTAAAATTGAATATGATTGTTAGCATAGCATGCTAGAATTAACTAGTTGTCATGATGAATGTTAGCACAGTATGCTAGATTTGATTAACCGTCATGAGTAATGCCTAATTATGAGTAAAGAGATGATTGTATGATTTGGGTAATTGCGAATGAACAGTAAGTAGTCTAATGAAGTAGATCAGGTCAGAGCATGATAAGTGACCACGACATAAGTTACAGACATGTAATAAAATTAGTATAAATAGGATGAGCTAGGATTAATTAATTTTTATGATTTTCTGATTGTTATGTTGATGAATGATTGCATTGCGATTGTGATGTTATTGAGTTTGATGCATCATTTAGTTAGCGGGCGTTAGTATTTAGTTTTGATGTGTAGGTACGGAGTAGGAGCTTGCCGCCTAGGCGCGATGACACGCTTGGAGCTTCTACCAGGTCCGTTTAGGACTCGTCTCTGATTTACTCCTTCTATTGTATGTTTTATTTATTGCCTGCAGGACAGGTTAAGTGGCATTTTATCGGATCCCACTTAACTCGGGCCATTTAACCGAACATTTTCCGGATTAATAACCCCTCGAGGATGAGATCCCTCGAGGATGATTTCGAAACCAAGATCCACCACAAGTTGCCTTCGGGCCTATTATATAAATCCCTACCCAGCCCTATATATATATAGTTTTCGCGTTTTTAGTGAGACGAGAGATGGAGAAATCGACTACACGTACCATGCAGAGGATGCCGTGACAGTCAAAGCGGGCTCTGGATTAGTGCCAGCGGACTGTTCCATTCCCGAGGGATCCCGATAACTCCGCGTTTGAGTTCCTCACACCCGGAGAACGTGGAGGTTTACGGGTACTGTTTAGTACAGCGCATGTCCGGACTTGTGGTTCAAAGGGTACTAAAGGCGACTGCCTGAGAGTACTCGGCCTTCGTGCTCAAGGCCAGGAGAAATATGGAGGTAAGGAGAGGGCTTAGGATAAAGTTTCATGAGAAGTACTGAAAAAGAAGTGCCGAGAGCGGCACAGTACCAGCAGCAGATCAGTTAGTTCGGGATGCTACCGGGTCTGCAGCCCTGTGGCTCCTCAGTAGTGCCCTTCAGAGTGTTCTTGAGGAAGTATATGGTTTTCTTTCATATGAGAGTTTGCTCTCATAGCCAGCTTGTTATAGTTATTTTATTTTCCGGACCAGTAACACTTGTTACTGACGTGCTTTTATACTATATGTAGGTAATAATCACGAGTTGGAGGAGCTAGCTTGGACGAAGGAGCAATGAGGTCTTGTACACACACACATGTTAGATTTCTGAATGTTTAATTTTGTGTTATTATGTTATTATATTGTGAATGACATGTTCAAATGCATGAGACCTGATAGAATGTGAAATGATCAGAGTAGCGCAGCAAAAGTGTGATGGGTTAGGACCCAAAGTTCAAAGAATGATGAATATAATAGATTAAAAGTATGTGTGAATACTATTATTGCTATATGTATATATGTTTGAATATACGATTTTGACAGGGTGGCCCCTAATTGCATTTTTAGGGGAAATTCTGCCCCATTTATTTTAGAATTTTTACTAATTTTGATTGTAATTGTGTTGGTGTGAAATTTAGGTTGCATGTCATCCATGTAGTATCATGTTAGGGTTTTATGAATTTATCCATGCATGACAAGTCATATCTACATCTTAAGACGCCGAGATTGGATCCGTGTGAGTTAGGTTCGGGTTAGCCGACCTAACCGGGGCTGGTAACATGCCGGTTCGGCTCACGAGCGTGAACCGGATTTGGGGTGTTACAATGAGGAGCTAAATAAAATGTTGGACAGTATTCCTGACATTGTAGTTGATTCAAATAGTGTGATCAAATTTAGAGGACGGTTGTGTGTACCCAAGAATAATGCATTGAGGCGGGGTATTTTGGAGGAGGCTCATCGCTCAAAGTTCTCATACACCCTGGAGTTACTAAAATATATCAGGAGTTAAAGCGAACCTACTGGTGGATTGGGATGAAGAGGGATGTTGTGAATTTTGCCTCTAAGTGTCAAACATGCCAACAGATCAAAGCCCAACATCAACTACCTAGAGGACTATTACAACCTTTAGAAATACCATCGTGGAAATGGGAGTGTGTCACATGTGATTTTATTTCAATGCTCCCAAGAACTCAAAAGAAGCATGACTCCATATGGGTAGTTGTGGATAGACTAACTAAGGTAGCTCACTTCATCCCCACGATATCAATGAGAACAGCGGAATACTTGGCAAGATTATATGTTGACAATATTGTCAAATTGCATGGGATTCCAAACGAGATAGTCTCCGACCGCAATCCCCTATTCACCTCACATTTCTGGGAAGCTTTCCAAAAAGCCATGGGAACTCAGATTAAGTTAAGTACTGCATATCATCCCCAAACTGATGGTCAGAGTGAGAGGACTATTCAAACTTTGGAAGATTTGTTAAGAGCTTGCATTCTTGATTGGGGGGTGACAAGGAGAAACACTTAGCCTTGGCTGAATTCACCTACAATAACTCTTACCAAGCCAATATAGGGATGGCACCATTTGAAGCCTTATATGGTAGGCCCTGTAGATCTCCATCGTGCTAGCTGGGGTCTACCGAAGCAGTTATAGTCAGGCCAGAGATGGTAAGGGAAGCAACTGAAAAGGTGAAACTCATTCAGCAAAGACTTAAGGCAACTCAAGATCGACAAAAGAGTTATGCTGATACTCGAAGGAAGGACCTAGAGTTCCAAGTTGGTGAGTTGTGTACCTAAAGACATCTCCTACAAAAGGGGTGATCAGATTTAAAATATCAGGAAAGTTGAAGCCAAGATTCATAGGACCATTTCCAATCCTGGATTGAGTTGGGAATTGTACATATAGATTAGCATTGCCACTAAGCCTTGCTAAAGAAGTATGTACAGGATGAACTGATCCCAAACAAATAAATAAAGTTAATCATAATTGTTTTGTTGCTTGTTATGATATTTCGGGGACGAAATATTTCCAAGTTGGGGAGATTGTAAAGACTGTGGAAAAAAAACTTTTTTATATATTCGACTTGGGCAGGGAAGGATCGAACGCTAGAGAATTAATATTAATTATATTATATTCTCTACCCGGTTAAGTCTACCCGATCAAATATTTTATTCTTTACCCGGTTACCCGGTTAAAGGAATTAAATGCGGGCGTTAGTGTGTTTCCACAAACCCTAGCCATCATTTTGTTTATAAAGGACGCCCTCCACCCTAGCTTTCGTTCGCATTCTCTTCTCCTCTTCATTGTCGGCGTGTCTTCTCCCTTGCTTAGGTATTCCTATCTCCCTCTTCTTAATTTTCTTTCATTCATATTTTAATTTGATAATAAGTTTTATAATTGTGAGGATTAAAAGTTGAAAATCAATAAGAAAACAAATATAAATTTTACACGGGAGAAATTGCCGACGAGTTTCCCTGTTCGGCGAGATGGGTAAGCACGGGCAGGCCCTGTCGGGAATCAGCGGCGACGACCGTTCCGACGTCAGAATATGATCTAACTCTCTTCGTCGATCAGTATAGGGTTGATCTCATGGCTGTGGATGCCGGCCTAGGGTGGTGAATAGACAAAAACAGGGGACGACGGTGAAAATAGGGGCGACGGCGGTGGGTAAAGAAATCCGGCCGTTCTAGGTGGCAACGGGTTCCAATAGGGCCGGGAAGGTAGATAGGTAGTCGAAGGTGACGAGGAAACCATCCAATTGAGGAGGTGATGCTCGCCGGCGGTGGAATCGCCGACGCGAGGGCGCCGCTAGGAGGGCAATGCGGGCGTCGCCACTACTGGAAAATGGCCGGAGTTGGCCGGGGCAACACCGCTAGGGCATGGCAAGGCAGGTCGACGATGATTGACGTTGGCCGGAGGTGGTCGGCGGCGGCGGCGGCTGGAGCGCACCTGGAGTCGGGAACAGAGTTCGCTTGGGAAGAAGAAGAAGAAGAAGAAGGGTGGTGGCAATTCTGTAAATATTGGTTGACTCGATACTGACTCGAGTTAAAAATAATACAAACAAGTAATAAATCATTAAAAATAATTATTTTAATGGGTTATAGGGCAAAGTTACTAGACTAATTAATTATTAAATGAAGTTGACATGGACATAAGTAATAAAAAATACAGTAATGAGAAACTGTCGATAATTAATCGGCGTAATAAAAGCGATTAAATTAAATCAGACGGTTATAAATGATTAATAAATAAAGATGTTACCTTTACTATATTAAATTTAATACTTGGTAAATAAAGTGATTATTTTAATAACGAGTCAGTAATGTAGAAAATATGTTATTAAACTATAGTCGGGTAGCAATCACTCGCGTCGAACCTAAATAACATAATGGAAATAAGTAAAGTTCGAAACTTTATAGAGCCAAATAATTTACAATAACTGTATTAATAATATTTATGAATTAAAATAATACAAATTATTTTCAATAATTTAATTGAACAACTTAATTAATTAAATTGTTGTCAGTAATAGTAGAGATTAAAAATAATTATAACCGAAGGAAAATATACTAATAATAGTAATTAAATATTTGGGTATAAGTTGAAAATTATTTTATTATTTGTTAGGTGTTAATTATGATCTAGATTATTAATGTAAAGTAGGATTGAAATGATTATGTCACATGAATAATGACATTTTAATATTGTTGAAATTTAATAGTGATATATATATATATATATATATATATATATATATTAGTTATTTAGTTACATGCATTTCTACTCGAATAAAATTATATTTATGTATAATTTTATGTCCTCGTTCTGATTAAGATCATTGGTTGCCGCTGCAAGTTCGAAATATCTAGGTCCGTATAATTATTTAAAATGTTGTATTTTCCCTTGTGGATAACCTGGTCACCTTGAGCCCAGATTCGACCACCATGTACAGCGTGTAACCAGGGTTAAAGAATTTAATGAGTCTGACATGGGCTATGCCTTCATAATCAAATAATGGACATGATGGACTGACCCATCAGCTAATAAATTTGACATGGCGGATTGGACTCGCCAGCCGATTACGGACATGGTGGATTGGACCCACCAGCCGATCACGGACATGGCAAGTTGGACTCGCTAGCCGGTAATGGACATGATGGACTGACCCATCAGCCAATAAATTGGACATGGCGGATTGGACTCGCTAGCCAATTACTGACATGGTGGGTTGGACCCACCAGCCAATAACAGACATGGTGGATTAGACTCGCCAGCCGGAAATGGACATGATGGACTGACCAAATCAGCCAATAAATTGGACATGGCGGATTGGACTCGCCAACCAATTACGGACGTGGTGGACTAACCCATCAGCCAATAGATGGACATGGTGGACTGACCCATCAGCCAACTAATGGACATGGTGGATTGGACTCACATGGTGGATCGTTCCCAAGGACATCCATTTCCAATTTTGGATCGAATCGGAAGTTGTGCATATAGATTAGCATTACCACCAAGCCTTGATGGTGTACACAATGTCTTTCATGTGTCAATGCTAAAGAAATATGTACGAGATGAGAATCACATTATCACAAATTTTGCAGATTTAGAGCTACAATCGGATTTAACCTACGAGGAAAAACCGATTCGAATCTTGGCAAGGGAAACAAAGACACTCCGTAGCAAGGAGATCCCTTTGGTAAAGGTATTAGGGAGAAATCAGGGATCAGAAGAAGCTACATGGGAGACTGAACAAGAAATGGCCAAAAAATATCCTAACCTGTTTGTAGCATAAAATCTGTGTAATTGTTGTAACAAGAACTTATACCGAAGATGGATGTCCTTGGGAATACTATCATATTTCAAGGACGAAATATTTCTAAGTTGGGGAGATTGTAGAGACCCGGAAAAATATATATATATATATATATATATATATATTCGACGCGGTGGGATCGAACGTTGGTATCCATGAATTTATTTAAATTATTTACCCGCTACCCGGTTAATTATTAATTACCCGGTCAAGTGGAAAGTATTAGTTAACCGGTTAAGTATTTTTACCCGGTTAAGAAAACCATACCATTTAAGAGGTTGAGTGAAAAGGTTAAGTGAACCGTGTTAATTACCCAATTACGTGGTTAAAGGAATTATGGTGAAAGGGTGCTTCCACAAACCCTAGCCGTCATTTATTCTTAATAAAAGGAGAAGGGGTCGTTGAACCTAGGAAATACCAATGGATGATGGGTTGTGAGAATTTAATGAAGGGGTCGTTGAACTTAGGAAATACCAATGGATGATGGGGTGTGAGAATTTAATGAAGGGGTCGTTGAACCTAGGAAATACCAATGGATGATGGGGTATGAGAATTTAATGGAGGGAATGGTTGAAGTGTATATACATGCAGGAGGTGGGAGTATTTCATCCCTCATCTCCGTCCCAGGCGACCTCCCCATTACTGTGTGAGTATTTCATCCCTCATCTTATTTGTTTCCATTAGGATTCTTGCATGCAAGGTTTGTTGAAGATGCCCTGCCAAGTTGCTAGATCTCCAACATCTTATGCATGGGGTTCTTGTCGATTGCTTAGTTGTTTTGTAAATGAACATGTTAATAATTAATTATCATTAGAATTGCTGAAAATTTAATAAGGAATGAAGACTAACATGAACTAATTACATCATTTAAAATTGATAGTATATTAGTCATGTAAGTTGCATGTAGGTTCATGCAAAATAAAATTACACTAATGTATAATTTTATGCCCTCATTCAGATTAGGGTTCACGGGTCACAGTCAGACATAATCACAAATCATGTACGTATAATAGATAGAACATCATACTTTCCTTGTTGGTAACCTAGGTCGGCCTGAGCCCAGATTCGACTACCATGCACCGAGTGCTATCGGGGTCAATGAATTGACTCAGTCCGACACTGGGTCGTGTTATGTACTTGAATTTTGTAATGCATCGACATTGTTTTGGAGTAGTGATAGCCGCCCCATAAAAAGGCTACGGCCGGGGTGAGTGAGGCACAGCGATTCCTCCATCGCACTAGAGTGCAGTGATTGCCGCCCCATAAAAAGGCTATGGCCGGGGTGTGTGAGGCACTGGCACTGAGTGCAGTGATAGCCGCCCCATAAAAAGGCTACGGCCGGGGTGTGTGAGGCACTGGCACTAGAGTTGGCAGTGAGAGCTTCCCCACAAACGGGGCATAGCAATCACCCGAGTGCAGTGATAGCTACCCCACAAAAAGGCTACGGCCGGGGTGTGTGAGGCACTGGCACTGGAGACGGTAGTGGTAGCCTCCCCACAAAAAGGCTACGGCCGGGGTGTGCGGATCACAGCGGATACCTCCTCCGCATTGTTTTGGAGTATAGCGGAATCGCTCCACCGCATATTAAAATAAACATAAGGAGATAGTGGAATGTACTTGTCTTGTTTTATCTATTATACTACTTAGTGTTGTAATCACTAACGCGGAATTGCCTCCGCAGGTATGCAAATACGAGATTAGGAGATTGACATCCAGAGTATGGAGCAAAATAAATATGAGGACTCCTTTTTTTATTTAATTGAGAAATAAGTGTGGCTGCTGGGAAACGGTCCAAGACTGTGGGATCTTTATATATGTTATTGTTAAATAAAAAAATGTTGGTTATATTTACTTAATTGTGAGTAACACCTGGCCAGCTAGGCCCACAATATCGTGAAAAATGGCGGGTCGTTACATGTTAGATGGTGGGCTGTACTAGGGATGTTAGCTAGGCTGCTGGTCACGAGCCAAAGAAAGTTGTGGGCTGGGGTTAGCAACGGGCTAAGTGTAGGAATTTTGGGGACGAAATTTCCTTAGGTGGGTGGATTGTGAGATCCTTAACTTAATATCTGATTTAATACCTACTGGGAGAAGATCTTGTTTATAAGTGAGAATGGACTATAAATCTTTAACTTGGGTTAACTATTTTAAAGAAATGACTTAGGCCCATTACGTTGCACTTTGGGCCGGATTGTTACAAAGTAGGACTTAAATGATTATGTCACATGAATAATTTAATATTTAAGATTGTTGAATGTTGCATGTTTTATGTTGTCAAATTTTAATAATGATAGATATTAGTCATTTAGTTGCATGCATTTTTACTCGAATAAAATTATACTTATGTATAATTTTATGTTCTCGTTCAGATTAGGATCGTTGGTCACGGTTGCAGGTTCACTTATGAACTATCTAGGTCCGTATAGTTATTTGAAATGTTGTATTTTCCCTTTTTGGTAGCCCTGGTCGGCCTGAGCCCAAATTCGACCACCATGCACTCAGTGCAACTGGGGTCAAGGAATTGACTCAGTCAAACATGGGGCCACACCCTTTAAAATTACTTTGTGGGGGTCATGGTCGACTGGAGTTCATAACTGACCACCATGAGCCGAGCGCAATTGGGGTCGTCTCAATTCGACGTAGGGAAGCACCCTGAAAGATTGAATACTTGCCCCCAAGCCGAGAGGGGTGACAAGGCGCAGTGGCCCAAGATGGCTCATTATGCACTTGTGATAGTGAGAGGGTGAGTCAATGGCAAATATCGGTAACTAGAGGCTATGGGCCACCTAGCGTGTGTTCGCATGCATCGGATGGTGGCTAGATTGGTTGGCCACCCCTCCTACCATATTAAGAGCTCAGCATAGGCTCTTAATTACTAAAAGACTCGTGAAATGATAATAGGGATTATATTGACTTGTTTCATTTAATTATGCCGCTTAGTGGTTTTATCACTAACGCGAAATTGCCTTCGTAGGTGAATGGCTTTGGACTAAAGAAGAAAAGTGTGGTTGGTGTTTCTTTTATCAACCAAGGTTTGGTGAATTGATAATAAATTGGACTTCCTTTTTATTCTCTTGTGTTATAAATGTGGCTATGGGAAATGGTCCATGACTGTGGGGCTTTGAGTTAGTTTATATAATGCATTGTCACATGCTATCAGAACATGTTTTATTTTTATGATTTATAAATTCTAGACTTATTGCTGCATTAGAATTCATGATCTTGATTCTTGTTCTTCAAGTTATGTTTACATCAATTATATTTTAATTAACACCCAGGCCAGTTCGGGCGGGTCGCTACAGGATCCTTGCAACCAGCTCCTACCACTTTAGGAGCAATGCCACACGAAGCTAGCTTTCCCTTACCAAGCTCACATCTTGTAGACTTGACCCTCATCACTCAAAACTCACTGCTGGCCTCAACTCAGGATGCGGTTCATGAAACTGATTCAACTTGAACCGACTGGTTCGCTAATGTAAAACTCTGACTCGAGCCACGGTGTAACACCCTGTTTCAGCTCCCCCGTGAACCGACCCGGAAATGTCACCGGCGACCGAACCGTTCACTAATCTACTAGATTTGGTTAAGCAAACCCGGATCTACTCTCGGCGTCTCAAGATGGAGATGCAAATATAAAATGCATGAATGGGAACAATTGGATTCTAACGGAGTCCTACATGCATGCCATGATGTGCAAGGAAAGACAAGACAAAACAAAAAATGAGAAACCAAAAGAAAATATATACTATTTTATGAAAATACGATAACACATAACAATCTACCATGACATTCAATCATTATCTCATTCGTTTTTACCTGAGCCGAGTCTGAACTCCAAGGCTCCCTACTCATTCATATTTATCAGTTCGTTTCATAACAAGTAATTCATTTAAGCAAATACATCAAAATTATCATTTACATAACAATAACACACCATCATTATACGTTACACGCGGCAGGTACATGTGTGCGCTGTTTCGTGTTGCTCCTCCGCAGTCCCGACAGCTTTCATCGCTCGCATTCCTCACCTACATATATATAGAAAAACCGTCAGTAATGAGTGTTACCGGCCCAGAAAATAACTAATATCAATCTGGCACAGGAGAGCAAACTCTTCTGTTGAATCAAAACCATATACTTCCTCAAGAACTCTCATCAGGGCACATACGGGAGCCGTCGCCGTCGGGCCGTCGCCCTCGGGTCGACAGTGTCCCCCTTTCTTTCTCATTCTCATACCTTGGCCATTTCTCTATCGCTTCTCGCATCAAATTTCATTCGTTACCGCCCTCTGCACCTTCCATATTACTCCTGGCCTTGAGCACAAAGGCTGAGCACTCTCAGGCAGTTGCCTTCAGTACCCTTTGAACCACAAGTCTAGACATGCGCTGCATTGCAGTACCCGTAAACCTCCACACTTCTCCGGGTTTGAGGAACTCAAAGGTGGAGTTGTCCGGATCCTTCGGGAACGAAGTGGGTTCTCCCCAGCTCCAGAGCCCGCTCTTCCGAGCACACGCCCTATCTGAAGACGTGGCTGCAAGTAACCCTCATCCCATCTCTCACCGAAAATGCAAAAACTATACATATATAGGCCTGGGTTGGGATTTATACAATAGGCCCGAAGGCAACTTGAGCTGGATCTGAAGTTCGAAAACAAACTCGAGGGATCTCATCCTCAAGGGATCCATCCTAGGGTTATTAATCCGAAAAAGGAACTGTTGGCTAAATGGCCCGAGTTAAGTGGGATCCGATAAAACTCCACTTAACTCGTCCTGCACATGATAAATCAAATACACAATAGAGTAGCGTAAAAACATGAGAACGAGTCCTAAACGGGACCTGGTAGAAGCTCCAAACGGGTCCACGCGCCTAGGCGGCGAGCTCCTACACCGTACCTACACAATCAAGCTAAAAACTAACGCCCACATGATGAATCACACATCCTATAGCATGCACACACACTCAACACAATCACGCATCAATCAACACACATCAACCTATATCAATTCTAACAAGTCTACTTAGGCTAGTTTGCATTAGATCATGATCATTACCTAGTTACCCTAATTAGTTTCTTAGCCTCCATTTTTAACACCACTCAATCAAACAAATTTCACAATTTATCCTTAATCAAATCTACATTTATATATATTATTATAACACACAATTCACCAATCCTAGCATGCAATTCTAATAATCAATACTTTCAAATAATTAAGTTAAAATAAATTATACCTCGCGTCGTCGAAAATAGGCGACGGCTAGGGTTTCCGTTTCGTGGCTCGAAACTCGAATTCGGCACCTAGCGGCGTCCGAAGTCCGATCAGATTGGATCGGGTGCATGCGGCGGATGATCCAGAGAATTTCCCACGAATCCAATTTTCCGGTGGTTCCGGCAGTTTTCTGGCGGATTCCGGCAGTTTTCTGGCGATGATTTGGGACGGGGCAATCAGGGGGTCTATCGGCACCAGCTCGACGAGCTTGGTCCGATGGTGGTGTCAAACAAAGCAGCCGGGACGGCGATGGCCGTCGCCGGCGGCGTCGAAAATGGGTTGCGGCGGCAGTGGCGGCGTGCTCCGATTGGGGCTGCGGTCGGCCTCGACAGCGCTCTGGATGGTGGGGGAAGCGTCGGCGATAGTGAGGGGGTGGTCGTCGGGGTCACAGCAGTGGCGGCATGGCCCGGACGGCGGCGAATCGACGAGGGAGGGCATCGCGGCTTGCGGGGCGATTCCGGAGTCGTGGTGGCGAGACGGTGGCCGGGGTGGGTTGTGGCGGCATGGCAATGGCACGACGGGGCGGGGCGGCGTTGCTAAGTGGCAGTGCAGCATCGGCGGCGGCAGCGGCAGCACATTACAGTGGCGGCGGCAAGGGTTTGGGGTGAGGAAGGTGTCGGGGAGGATGAAGGGGCGTGCGATGGCATTTTTAGTGAGGCAACTGAGTGGTTTGGTGAGGGTTGTAAAGTCTTTTCGGCAACTCTAGAAGAGTCTGAGTCCAAACCCAGAGAGTTGTCCATGATTCCGGTGGTAGCAGAATTTCCGGACGTATTTCCAAGTGAACTTCCAGGGTTACCTCCTAAGCGGGCAGTGGAGTTTGTCATTGACCTAGCACCGGGAGTATCACCAATTTCTAAAGCACCATACCGCATGGCTCCAGCAGAACTCAAGGAGTTAAAAAGTCAATTAGAAGAGCTGCTGCAGGCAGGCTTCATACGACCAAGTACTTCACCCTGGGGAGCCCCTGTTCTTTTTGTAAAGAAGAAGGATGGCTCACTTCGATTGTGTGTTGACTATCGCCAGCTCAATCAAGTGACAGTCAAGAATCGGTACCCCTTACCGAGGATTGATGATTTATTTGATCAGTTGAAAATAGCCGGAATATTCTCAAAAATAGACTTGCGGTCCGGATATCATCAACTGCGGGTGAAGGAATCTGACATACAGAAAACGGCTTTCCGAACTCGCTATGGACATTATGAGTTTCTGGTTATGCCTTTTGGTCTGACAAATGCACCAGCGGCTTTTATGTCACTTATGAACACGGTGTTCCACGAATACTTGGATAAGTTTATTATTGTGTTTGTGGACGACATTCTGGTCTATTCAAATAATGAGGAGGACCATGGGAAACACTTGTCCATTGCTCTTCAAGTTTTGAGAGATAATCAACTGTTCGCCAAATTATCAAAGTGTGACTTCTGGCTGAAGGAGGTGAACTTCCTCGGATATGTTGTCTCAAAGGTGGGAGTTGCAGTGGATCCGTCAAAAGTGAAAGCTGTAACGACCCAGCCCAAAGTGCAACGTAATGGGCTAAGTCATTTCTTTAAAATGGGTACCCCGAAAGTTAAAGATCTCTAGTCCACTCCCACTTATAAACAGGATCTTCTCCCAGTAGGTATTAGATGTGGGACTAAGTTGAGGGATCTCACAATCCACCCACTTTAGGAAATTTCGTCCCCGAAATGCCTATATTTGGCCCGTTGCTAGCCCCATCTCACGTCCTTTCAGGCCCATGACCGGCAGCGTAGCCAACGTCCCCAGTCCATCCCACCATCTAACACGGAACCAGGTCGGCTCCGATACCATTTGTAACGACCCAGCCCAAACTGCAACGTAATGGGCTAAGTCATTTCTTTAAAATGGGTACCCTGGAAGTTAACCTGGAAATACGTCCGGAAATTCTGCTACCACCGGAATCATGGACAACTCTTT
>JAURVB010005090.1:0-15631 GCA_033002965.1 Piper betle
GCCTAAGATAGATAATGAATGAGTAATTTATTATATTTTTAGACAAAAATTCCAAGAATGCGAGATTGTAAAACCCTAAAAATAATTAGGTTATTTTATTTAGGGTTTTGTAAATCTTCAAATGAATCAATTATTAAATTAAATTAATTCTTGGAAATCAATATTTTATCAATTATAACCCAATCATAGTTTTTGACCTTTCGTTATCACACAAATAGTTATGAGTAATTATGTTCTTTTCTATAAAATTTAATATAGTGACTTCTTAAATTCCACACATATTTATGAAATTTAATGTAATGACTTATAGAATTCCACACATATTCTTCTATATAAAGGAAAATTCTGTTGTTAAATGAAATATCCTCTCGATAGGTTGTGAGCACATTTGACACACAAAGGGGAAGACTTTAGGATTATTTGTTATAGTTACGGGTTCTTCACAAAATTTTCAAGTCCGTATAATTATTTAAAATGTTGTATTTTCTCGTGTTGACAACCTGATCAGCCTGAGGCACCGAGTGTAACCGAGACTCGGTCCGACACGGGCTACACCCTTCATAATCCAATAATGGATATGTCAGAAAGGACCTCACAACCCATAATACAATAAATTGGACATGGCGGATTGGACTCACCAACCAATTACGAACATGGTGGATTGGACTCACTAGCCAATAACGGACATGGCGGATTGGACTCGCCAGCTGGTAATGGACATGATGGACTGACCCATCAGCCAATAAATTAGACATGGCAGATTGGACTCGCCAGCCAATTACGGACATAGTGGCTTGGACTCACCAGTCGATAACGGATATGGCGAATTGGACTCGCCGGCTGGTAATGGACATAATGGACTGACCCATAAACTAATATATGGACATGGTGGACAAACCCATCAGCCAACCATCAGCTAATAAATGGGCATGTTGGAATGGTCACAACAGCAAATATTATAGATATTGATAGGGAGTTTATGGACTTGTTTTATTTAATTATACGGCTTAGTGTTTAATCACTAACGCTGAATTGCCTCCATAGGTTAGTAGCTAGAACTAAAGACTAAGAGACGACTAGGTGGTTCTTCTACCAACTCAGGTAGTGAACAGATAATAAGTGAACCTTCTCTTTTTACTTTTCTTGTGTTATAAATGTAGATAATAAGTGGACTTCTCTTTTTACTTTTCTTGTGTTATAAATGTGGCTATGGGAAACGATCCGAGACTATGGGATGATTATTTCATACATTGTCATTTAAAACATTTCTTTTGAGTTAGAAATGCTAGATTTATTTGCTTTCATATTATTCATGTAACCTTTTTAAGTAACACCCGGTCCAATGAGGACTGGTC
This sequence comes from Piper betle, assembly GCA_033002965.1. Taxonomy (NCBI): domain Eukaryota; kingdom Viridiplantae; phylum Streptophyta; class Magnoliopsida; order Piperales; family Piperaceae; genus Piper; species Piper betle. The sequence goes on from JAURVB010005090.1 coordinate 1,356, forward strand.
GTTATAGGGTTGGTTTTCTTAAATTTTAAGTAACATCTAGCGAGCAAGGCCCACAATATTGTGAAACATGGCAGGTCTATACAGAGTGCCCCTATTACCCTTTGTAGCCACAACCAATTGGTTGCGTTTGTTGTGGCCATGACCAATTAGTAGATATATTTAATAAATTTTATATATAAAATAATATTAAGTAAAATATTTAATTTTTATCTAAATTAAGTATAGTTATGCATAGTGCAAGCATAAAATAATCATTATTATTTCAAAGTGGGTCACTCAAGTGCTCTCCGATATACATTTTATTTATTTCCTCCTTATCATATGATAAGGTGGGAATTTATATATAGGAGAGAAAGGAGAACCCACTTCATGATAATCCTGATTAATTTCAATGGAAAATACAATAATTATATTGTACTAATTTTTGAAATATATTACACATAATATTTTTAGTAAGGTGGACCTAAAAAAATTATCTACTATACCCGCCCTAACTCAAGAAATTTTTTAGCTATGTGACTGGCAAAAAACTTTTGGATGGGTTACCTATGGCCCCTTTGAAAATCATCGGATGTGAATGTTTCCCCACATGTGACTCAAGACTTATATTAAATGAGGAAAATAATTCATAATATAAATTTTATAAGTTTATAAGTTTTTTTCTTTAAGGACCTCATAGAGATGTAAACATCATTTATCAATTCAAAAAATTCCTCCCTTTCTTTTTATTATGCCTCATTTTTCATCCACTAAGCAATTTTGAAAAATATTTTCCCCCATGCAGCTTTGCACAAAATAGTAACTTCTAAAAATTTGTTTTAATAACTAACATTTTGACCTATGTAACGTTTTTTAAGATGTTATTACTTTTCTATTGATGTAAGTGGTGATAAATTGACTATATGTTGATGTTTTTTATTATTACTTAATTTCAGTCAGTCACCATATAGGAAGAAATAAAAGCAAGAGTTACCTCGGATTAATACTCTTAGCAAGTTGATTGGCCATGTGTCTAGGTACATAGCCGAAAAATTGGAATACTTTGCGGACTTCCAAAAATCTATTTCATGTAGCTGGGCAAGTAAACTTTCAGTGGTGGGTAAAGTGAGGTCGGTTAATTCGATTCTGAACTCCCTGAACCCAAGTAAACGAATTCCATTTAATCACCCAATTTAACAACTAAAATCAAACCAAATTGAGCAAAATATTTCAGTTAACTTGGTTTGGTAAGTGAATGACTGAAGTGCATTATAACTAATGAAAAATAGATTAGTTTAATTGTTTAATATAGATTATATCATTATTTTGATGAACATAATAATTTAATAATTAATTTTAAACGTATATAACATATTAAACAATGAAAAATTAATCATAAAACGTTATAATTTTATGATAATTTAATTTTAAATATTGATTATCAATATTCTTAAAAATTCAGGTATTTTGATTATTTTTGTTGGGTTCAGTTCCAACCAAAATATCAATATAGTTTTCAGTTTATCTTTAGCCCTACTAAAATCGAACCGAATTAGTTCAGAACCAAACAAATTGATGATTTGGTTTTAGTTTGGTTTTTTCTTTAAACCAATTATGCTAAACCTCTCGGTAAATGACCCTTTACAAGTAAGACCTATTTCGTGTGTAGTTTGGCATGTCAATCGGTTTTGGAAACCTTTATTGGAGGAGGTGCCCTTCGCCTGGTGAATATCTCTTATTATAAAGTTCAAGGGTCCAATTCCAAATTGAAATTTGTTTAAACATGTTTCGAACCCCGAATTTAAAATTCACTTTAAAATCCAATTGCTTTTAGTCTTAAAAAAACTAGAAACCCCAATTTCATTTACTGTTAATAAAACTTCTTGGAATTTGAATTTAATTAATTGTTATGGTTTTGAGAAACATAGTTTCAAAAATTCTTTTTGACTCCACTAAGTCAAACTCCATCAATAACTGCATATTGACCGATTTTATAATTGACTCGTTAAGTCAAGTTATAAAAATTATCGGAACTTATTATCTTTATTCATTTCAAGTGTTAAAAGACCAATATATAATAATTTCATACAACTATTTATTTACATATTTAAAATTTAATATAAATGACAGTAGGCTTGGACACGATGAGGGTTGATAAACAAGCGAGCGAGCCAAGCTCAGCTTATACTCGAACTCAACTTGAAAGGCTCGATTGAACAAGTTTTGTGCATATATACTTGAAATCAACTCGAACATTTTTTATGTTGCTCAAGCTTAATTCGAGCTCGAATACTCTTAATTGTTTAATTTTGAGGAGCTCGATACCAACTTGTTTGGGAGCTAAAGTGTTTAATTTTAAGGAACTCGAAACCAGCTTGTTTGGGAGCAAAAATATTTAATTTTGAGGAACTCAAAACTAACTCGATCATGAGCCCGAAACCAGCCCGATCGGGAGCTTGAAACCAACTCGATTATAAGGCTAAAAGTAGCTCGAAAAACATCTGGTTGTAGAGATTAAAATTACCAAAAATAATCTAACATATTTATTGAAACTAAGTCAATAACAAAGGGTCATTTTAGGTTTCAACCATGTTTCAAATTTTTTTACAAAATACCTAAGACACCATTCCAATAAGAATAAAATGCTTAGAATTGTAAACCCAAAATTAAAGAAAAACTATCAAAAGTCTATATTTTTAGCCTTTATCCATATTTAGACAGCTTCTAACCCCCTTCATCGTCCAAAAAAAATAACAAATATCATCCATTGTGAAATGTTAGATTAAATAGAAATAAATACATTTTGTAAAAGGAATAAACGTAATCTAGTATCATCCCCAATGAATAAAATTCATGGGTGTATTCTAAAACCTACTAAAGCCATAACAAGTTAATAACTAACATAAGTAGACTAAAATGAAAAGATATCTACTGCCCAAGAGATGAACAGATTTCATCATGTTTTAATGTGTGATAGGTAACATAAGCCATCCTTCCGTATTTTCCCTAAAGCTGCATTGGGAGGGCCAACTCACAGAGAAAATAACTTGCCAGTATTGAAATTTAATCATCGTGATAACGAAGAATCAATTGCAATAGAGTAGCCAATATCAGTGTCATCATACCAAATAATTATGGATTGCAGGATACGGATATTCTTTCTCCATTTGGTTCAATCATGAGAGCCAGAGTGCAAGCAAGAGCCACAAAATCTGTTTTGAAGATACTACAGACTTATTTTTATAAATTATGATAAATCCTTGATCAAATAAAGCAAGTCAATTTTTTCCTGAAGAGCTTTGGCATATGCATAAAACTGAAAAGGAATAACTTACTATAGACAACAATCAGTATGAACTTATTACAAGCTAAAATACAATAAACTAACCAAATGGCATGATATTATTTGCACAGGAACTTTTATCACAGAAAATATCTTTTGACAATGAAGTTTAACTTATATCTATAACATGGCATAAAGTTGAATACTAGAATCCTATTTCATTTATGTATTGAAATAGAGTGTAGACCACAAATTAAAATGTCTGATAGAGCTCCAATGAAAATTCTTCAGAATATCAAAATATTTAAAAACCATTAATTACCTGAAAACAAGAAACATATTTACAATGAATTGATTGTCTAGAAAGCATTATCAATGTGAAAAATATAAATGAAGGTTATTGATAGAACTCTTCTATTCAGGTAAGGTGACATCAACAAATGATAACTTGCATCCCTGCCCTCCATCATTGTATGTGGAACACCAAACTGAGAGAAATCATAGATGCAAATCTTATCTTCAAATGATCCTTCCAACAACATGGGTGCACCATGATCCAAATTCTAAAGCCCCATGATGTTAAATAAAAGAGAGTGTCAAATCTATGTCTCCTTGCTTGTTAGAAATAGACATGAGAAATTAAAGAACCTTTTCATTTCTCTGACACTTCTCCACAATCTCAGCACAAAAAGGAAAATGAATAGAAGCATATGTCCTCACAAACAAGAAATAAGTAGTGTTCGGATACATTTTGGTCACCAATCAATTTCCTCAGTGAACGATAAATTAGCATGCATGAAATATATCATTTACATATTCCTATATACAACCTTGAACATCTGATGGCATCAGAGAAGTTGATAGAATCCTAGGAGATGAGTTAGACTCTAGCAACATGTAAGTGGATTTCCACGGCTCCCCAAGTAAAGATATCGAAGAATGAGGTCACCCAAAATTCGGAATTTCAAGATTTGTGCTCTAGAGAAGAAAACTTTTTCAAAATTGTTACACTAGAAAGTACCAAAACAATGAATTGCAAAGTAAAAATAAAAATAAACGTAAAATAACGATAAATTCTTCACCACAGTAAAAAATAATACATACGAAGCTATTACATTTGCTCGTCAGTAACACAATTTGAAAAGCTTGGAATCAGTTGAAATAAATGATCACACATCAAAGCACTCAAGCACTGATGTTAGAAAATAAAACGATAACTTCTTCATTTTTTAAATCAAATTAATATACATATGAAGCTACTAACAATTTTCATCAGTAACACAAACGAAAAAGCTTGCAATCAGTTGAAATTGAAGGTCACTACTGATCTTACAAAGTAAAAAAGATGCCAGCATCTTGAGCATAATCAAATTAATACACATACGAAATTACTACAATTTTTCATCGGTAACACAAAGAAAAAGTTTTCAATCAGTTGGAAGGTAACACTACAGGGCACCCAAGAACAAATTTTGCCAATGACAATAGCTAACATCTTATCCTAGACAATCAAACAAATTAATATGAACCTATTACAATTCGTCATCAGCAACACAAACTAAAACGCCCAATCCACTTTTACATAGATCAGACAGTTTTCCCCTATAAACAGCAGAAATTAACAATACAGAACAGGGCATACCACCAAACCAAAGAGAAGAATCTCACCTTGGGTAGCCTGAACAATCAAACTACCACTCATGAAATTCCAACAATCACGTATCAGCATCACAAAGTGGATATTACATCCAATCACCTTTTATCCAAATCATCTAGTCCCTCATAATACAAATTCAGTGAAATTTTTCATATGATACAAATTCAGTGAAGTTTCTTTATATATATCTACAAACATGACATACCCACAAACCAAAGAGAACAAACTCACGCCAGGTGGGTTGATAAATGACCTTGTCTGAATTAAAATTCAGTTTCTCATGTAAACCCAGCACATACTTATAACAAAGCACACACGGGAAGAAGCTCACCTTGGGGAGCTTCAACAAGCTAGGCTCCTGATTGAAGAACCAGGGGTGGCAGGCGGCAGACGCCATGAGACACATCTGGGCCGCCATAACAGACCCTTGTGAGCACAAAAGGAGTCGAAGAGAAACATGGTGGGGATTGAGAGAATGTGGGTGGTGAGGAAGAAGGAAGAGGATGGGGTTGTTGTCTTTGGTATATAATAAGAAGGCTCGGAGGAAGAGTTGCACTTCGGGAACACCGTGCAACTCAGGCTGTGGTCAGGCAGAGGAGAGCAGCGATGGGTTGGGGAAGGTGGTGGGAAATGAAGGCTCTGGTCGGCCAGAGTGACAGTAGTGGCCAAAAGAAGGCGGCTGACAGAGGAAGAGTTGCACTTGAGCACGCCGAGTAAGTCACGCTGCGGTTTGCGCAGAGGAGGACAGCGATGGATTAGGGATGGATGTCAGAGAGGAAGGTTCCTATTGGCCACACCGGTAGTGGTGGCGCAACATGGTTATAAGAAGAGGGCGGCCAGGAGACGAAGCGAAAGAGGCATTTCGGTTGGCGATAAAATATATGTAAGGGTAGTTTTATAAATAAAATTTGACTCTCTTCCGACTTGAGTCAATAATAATAAATAAACCCAAAAAATACTAACTAAAATATAATAAAATCTAATAAAATGCTATACAATTAACTTGAATTAAGCCAATTTAAATTTCTTGATCTTTTTAAAAAAACACAATTTTCTGTGTTTGATTTCTATTTTGTGTATATTTGTTGGGTATTTCTTTTTATGGGTTTGATTTAGTGCTTTCCTTTTTTTTAATATAAGTATTTTTCATATCATGTTATCAGCAAACATGGAAGAAATTTTTAATATAAGTGTGCATCCTCTATTAATAGTTTTTCTCTTTTCTATAAAATAATGTGATAATTTTTTATAGATAACTATTAACTTGATAATCCGATAAGACATAAAAGCATCTTTTGGGTGCAGTGAAAGAAAGAGACAATGGGAAATTGGAGGCTGGGAAGAATCCGAAGAAGTATATTTTAATGCAAAATTATATCCCCCTTGTTAGATTTTTAAATGTATTTTGAGTAGGCAAGTGATGTTTTATATATTATTATATTATATTATCGAGTCGAGCTATGAGTCAAGTTCGAGTTATAATCAGGTCCAGTTAAATTGAACACTGCCTTCCTCAATCTCGACTCCTAGAATCGAGTTCGAACTCGAGCATTTAGACGTCGAGTTTCGAGTCGAGTCGAGCCAAGCCAAGCGCTAAATTCTTTCACACTGGTTCGCTCAATTAGCAGCCCTATAGACAACTTGACTCCATGACATCCTAAGTCGAGTTTGGAGTTTTTAACCTTTGATAAGAACATGGCCGTGTGTTTACAAATTTAGAGAATATAATAATGTGACAGCATACATTTTCTTATCTGCATCTATCCCCCATAAGATGAATGAACGTGGAGTGAAGGGATGCCTAGCTATCAATTCAGGTCACTTTTAATGTAGTATTCAAACAATTAATTGTGATCTCCATCCACTCCTATATAAGAAGGTACAGAACATGGCTCCCACTACAAGTCCTTCAGTCATTCTTACACGTTAACACATTTAGGCATTCATATATCACTTTATTTTTTGCTGAGCAAAATGGCCAAGATTGCTCAGATGTGCTTCCTCCTGCTTCTTGTACTCATAGCAGGTTTTTCATTTTCCTATTATTCATTACATATTATGCATAAGCAAATATTTTGCCCAGGTTTATGTTAATATTGGATGTTGATGATGTTTATCACAATTTTTTAAGGTGTGTTCCTATAGATTGAATATATATTTGAAGCATTTCATTAATTAACGTGATTCTTTGACCTCATTTTAATTGGTCTTAAGTAATCAGCTGAAAATTGTACCGAGCCAAATTACCTATAGTTTATATGTATCAAGTCATTAGAATTAAGAAGATGAATATGAATGGTATTTGATGAGTCGACAAGGTGAGCTTGGTGAATTGACATCAAATATTATTGTTGATGCAGGAATGGGAGGAACAGAAGTAGAGGGAGCTGCCAGGTGTCAATTGGTGCTGGACCCAAGCTCTTGTGATCTGTCAAAGTGCAGGCAGGATTGCCTCCAACAGAAGAATGGGAATGGGCAGTGTGTTGCTAATAGTAATTTTGAGTATCGGTGTGTCTGTACCTACAACTGCTAATCTTGGTAGCTCCGTTTAATATTTGGCGGAACATATTTGAGCACCATTTTCATGTTCTATTATTTAAGCAGTTAAATCCAAAACTTCAATGAAATAAAGCAGTCAACATAATAAATAAATTATTATTTTTGAGAGAGACATCGTTTGAGTAGATTGAATTACGTTTTCAATTATCATCTTGTTACTTTCGTTTGTATGAAATATAGATTTCGAAGCCGACTTCTCTGTATCATTCAATCTCTTGATCTCGTGATTTAAGTATTTAAGTAAAGAGAAATTTATTTACCCTAGCTTAAGCAGTTTCTCATAAGCACCGCAACTTAATATGTAGAAGGTCCAGATTTTTCTGACAAAAATGAAGAAAAAAAACCACTACCCTTTGTCATCATTTATCTTCTGCTAGAATGCCATTGGCTTCCTCTAGAATAGAAAAAAAAAAATTTCCTCTCATTTTCTCTTTTTTGTTTAGTTCGAGAGAAATAATTTGGTAAGCACCATTTTTATTTTCTATTATTTTTTGCATTATATAAGAGAAAATTATTTGTGATGAGATTCACTCCCCATAATGAAGAACATATTTCCTTTCTCACATTCTCTCAAGCTGAAAATGCAAAACGTTACATATCCTTTCTCTTTCTCGCAATCCAACCGTCGATACTGAGAAGGATAATTACTCCAATTGATGGGGCGAAAAACCAATTTGCATTCGGAGATCAATATGATAATGGAAGTTATAATTGACAATATTATGATCGTTGATCTAGATCTGAGGCTAGCATTAACTGTGTCAATGATTAATTCGTTCCTTGTTTTTCTTGGTGATGCTGACTCCTCGTAGAGTTCTTTAAAAGCAACATGAAGCTCATCCTTATAAATCAAACTGAACTGAATCGAAACATTTCGGTTTGATTCGGTTCAATTTGATTGATTAAAAAATGAAATTATTGTAATTATAGTAAAATTAATTATTATTATTATGATAAACAAATTTATAACATGACTTAACCATCATAATCACAGTCAAAGGTATTCTATGCATAAATATTATATTAAACATCTCAAATAAATTACAAATAAATCAAAAAAATTAATAATAACAAACATAAAACAAAAATACTAAGTTTTATTAATTTTTTGATTTTTTGATGGTTTCGGTTTGGTTCGATTTTGAACCAAAATTTCCCACACTTAAAGAATTTTACTGAATATTCAAACCAAAACCAAACGAAAGTTTTAAAAACAAATTGATCCGAACCAACAAATTTGCACGGTTCCGTTAGTTATTTTCGCTTGGACTGAAATTTGCTCAGCCCAAAAAGTCTCTTTCTCCTTCTGTCTTGCAACAAAGTCCGTTCATGGATGATCAAAGAACCAAAATAATCCTCCATGGTGATCTCCTTAAATGTCTTGGCGTTGTTAATTGATCACCTTGGGGTTCCATTGCTTAGGTTGTACCTCAATTTGGTTTGAATCTGAACCAAATTAAAGTAATTGATCACCCTGGGGCACCATTGTTGTGGCTACGAGTCGGCCGGGGTTGGTTGGTCTTCCAATTGGCCCTTGGCCGGCCTCGGCGGCGGCACTGGGTATAGGGGAAATGATTAGGGGGTAGAAGGGGTTGGTGTCTATGGCACGGCGGTGGAGTGATGTGGATGGCGGTGGAACAGCGTTAGGACAGGTGTCGGTAGGGTGCGGCTCCAGTGCATTGTGGAGAGCGGGCTGTGACCTGGAAGGCTAGGGTCGGCACGGCTGCAATCGGGGTTTGGGGGAGAGTGTTGGGGTGAAGTTCGGTGGTAGTTTCTTGAATAAAACTTGACTCCACTCCGACTCGAGTAAAAAATAATAATCAACTCATAATAAATCCTAAACAAATCCACAAAATTAGGGCAAAATACCAGGAAGTATAACATACAATATAACATCACAATGACATGTTTTATAATTAATAACCCACCCAAATTGCTTTGTAATGCGTTTTAATGTATTATTTAGTATAAAAATAATTCTACAATGAAATACATTAAAAAAATATATATACACTAATAACTCATTTCTCATCATCTTTTTAACATTATTATCATATACTCAAGTACCCTCATTGTTCATTACTCACAGTTGGCCACGACTTAGTACGTATTTCATAAAACTTGTTCGACTCGAACGCAATGGTTGAACCGACTAGTTAGCTAATGTAAAACTCTAACTCGAGTCACGACATTTATAGAAGTAGTCATTTTTTTTGTTTATCTAATATGGGTCGTCACCGATTAGACGGGCTTAGAAAAGGTTGTGTAAGCCTAATCAGGCTTAGAAAAGGTTGCGGGAGCCATGACTCAAGCAACCCAATGTCTATTATAAAATATGATGGCATAAAAATATTTAGATTCAAACAAATTGGGAACTACATTTTTATGCACGCTTGACAACTCCAAGAAGACATAAGGGAGTTATTTAATCGTTGTAGACCAAAGAACGTGATCGTAATAATTTGAAGGTATTTGCAATTTCATTAATAAAGTTAAAATTAATCATAAATTAATGTTTTCCATGGCTTAACAATTTAGACTTGAGTCCCTTAAATTATTGTCAAATGGAAATAAATACACCTATAATTGGGAACAAATATTATTCAGAGGCTACCTTCTCCAAATGATTTATAAAAAATTAAATTATAATTCCATTGATAGAATTAAATTAATGTTCACTCTCCATATTGATCTGAGACAAGGTTCCTCACAAGTGCTCTTGCCTGGGTGATCAAATCTGCCACCAGCACGGTTGATCAAATCTCCCACCAGACCACCGTTATAACGTGCTGATGTAAGCACAAATTGATGACCTGAATTATATATTTAAAACTAAAACACAAATTCAAAAAATTAGAAGTATACATCTAATAGTATGTTAGATCTTAAACTACTAAGTATTAGACAAAAAATTAATTTTGATAGGTGATTTTGCAATCTACTAATTTTTAATTAGCAAATTCCATCCTCGGAGTTTTGTTTGCTTAGTTTGGTCTTGTACAGCCTACCAGGTAATGTGGGTCCTTGGTTGATTTTGATACACTTTATAATGATTTGACTTAAGTGGGAATACGCAGGGCAAATCATTTCTTTGAAATTGATTAATACAACTTGAAACTCTATAAATACACAACCTATTAATATACTAGATCTTATCAACTATGTATTCGATATAGGACTAATTTTTGGAGGATATTACAACACGGCATTTAGCATCGGCTGCCCTAACTCAGGTAGCAAGAGCCAAACCCAATTTCTCCTAGCCTTGAGGCATCCAAATCATAGTGTCATAAGGCCAAGGCAGAAGGATACAGTCGCCGTAATCTTGTGGCTTTTGGGCTTAAAAAATGACTTGTAATAAGTATCAGGAGCCACTTTTAATCTAAAAGTTAGCTGAAGAAAATAAAATTTTCCTATTACCTACCTATATGTAAATGACTAATTTATTTCATGATTGATGTAAGACTAACCTTACAATCTCTCATTTACACATCGGGCAAAAGAGTACACCCAAAACACAATCATCATCTTTAAAACTCTCCTTAAATCATTACTCAGAACCCACAAAGAAGACTTCTATAATTGGCATAGGTAAACGCCAAAGTAAACAATAGCTTTGATACCACTATTTGGCCCCAAAAGGGGTTTACAATTGGTGTCATGAACCTCTCTTAATCCAAAAGCTAGCTTATGTATTAAGATTTTCTCAGATAAACTATATAAAAGATATTAACTTCTTATACAACTGATGTAAGACTAACCCAACACTAAAAATAGATATATGGATGTCTGGAACTCAGAACTAGTTGCCCAAGGCCGGGTGGCATAGCTGTTTGGCGGCAGAAGGGGGCGAGGGTCCTCTTGGCTAGAATTGACCATCCTTTGGGATACGATGTCGCTATAGACCAGTTACAGCCACAACCAATTGGTTATGTTCGTTGTGGCCATCACCAATTAGCTATATCCGCCACGCTTCTGTCTACCACATGAGGTTTGTCAAGTCCGACTTGACACATTCTTTGTTTTTAAGAGTACGTTTTATTGGCATAAAAGAGTGCAATTAAAATGAAAATGTTAAAATAGTCCACCTTAATAAAAGTAGATATATTTAATAAATTTTATATATAAAGAATATTTAGTAAAATATTTAATTTGTATCTAAATTAAGTATAGTTATGCCTAAGTGCGGCATAAACTAATCATTATTACTTCAAAGTGGGTCACTCGAGTGCTATCTGATATACAATTCATTTATTTCCTCATTTTTCTCTTAAGATAAGAAAGAGGGAGGGGATTATATATGGGAGTGAATGGATAAACCCACTTCATGATAATCATGATTAATTTCATTAGAAATTACAAAAATTATATTGTATTAATTTTTGAAATATATTACATATATGATTTTTTAGTAAGGTTGACCTCAAAACATTATCTACTAAATCACCACTAATGCAAGTAATTTTTAGCTATGTGCCTAGCAAAAAAAAAATTGAATGGATGTGGACCTTTGAAAATCATCGGATGTGGCACATCCGACTCAAAGTTCCATTAAATAAGGAAAGTAGTTCATACTGTAAATTTTATAGTGTATAAGTTTGTAAGTTTTGTTCTTTAAGGACCTCATAGAGATCTAAACATCATTTTAACAATCGAAAAAATTCCCGCCTTTTTGTTTTTTATGCCTAATTTTTCATCCACTAAGCAATTTTGAAAAATATTTTCCCTCATGCAGCTTTGTACAAAATAATAACTTGCAAAAATTTCTTTTAATAATTATGATTTTGACCTTTGTAATGTTTGTTTAAGGTGTTATTACTTTTATATTGGTTAATATTTGTAATTATGAATATTAATGATGTGAGGCTCATTGTCACATTAGAAATAATAAAAGAATTGGAGATACTAAACAAAGGTGATTATTTGTTGTTTCATAAAAGATGAAGGGCCTCAAACCATCTCTATAAATATAAATTCATTTGCCTCATTCTAAAACAAGACGGGATGTGAAGAAAAGAGAGAAATAGAAAAAGAATATAAAAATAAGAAGAACGATCAATATTATGCACTATTTAACCTTATAAAGAGTATTGAAATAAAGAAATTTTATAACCTAAATTGTATGGGTCAGGTGAGTAATCTTCTTATATATTGTAATCTCACCCTTTGGTGGATTCAGTGTCCTGTATGTATTGTAGATGGTGGGTAGTTGATGTCTTTATTGCGTTCTCTCTGTTGATGGTTGTAAAGTTGTGTTTTGTTATTGTGCACCAGCTCTGTTGATGCTGTTGTTGTTGGTCTACTTTATTTATTATGTTGAATCAATTATTCAACAAACTCTCTTAAATCTGGATTCCATTACTGAAGGACTCTTATAGTTGGCAGTGCTTCAGCTTCTGGTTTCTTGAGACTAGTGGGATCAGCTGTTGAGATTCCAGTTTCTTGGTATTGGGTGATCCTTTGTTTTGGCTGAGTGGGGCGGTCTCTTCATTAGGTCCATTAGCCTTGTCATGGGTGTCTATGTACAGCCCAACAATTGATTCTATTGATATTGATTGGTTATTATCTGGAGTATTTCTGTCTGCACATGTGGTTGATTAGTCTGACTTCTGTTCTTCGGATCCATTGGATTGTATAAAAATAGTATCAATTAACATAAATTTTGGAGTCTAGCATTAGTATAGTGAATGTATTTAATGGTCTATGTGTGTAAAATATTGTTTGTATCTATGCCAGTATGATTGTACCTGGCAGAATAAACAACTCTGGTTGTTACTTGCGTTGGATTGCTCTGAGTGCTCTCAGAATGTACAGATTTGTATGTAAAGAGGCATTCTGTGGAGGAATCAATATATTACTTATGATGATAATGATGTTTAATTTCATCTCAAAATATCAATTAAATGTACTAGTTTTGAAATGTGTTTCTGAAATATGTATTTTTGTAGTTGAGCTCATTGTATATTAGTTGTATAGCTCAGTATTTTCTTCATTTCTGCATTAATTGATTCTTCATCTGGATGTGTTTCTCCCTTCTTGGTTACTTGTTTATTAATGGAAAGTAGTTCATGTCTGTGAATTTCTGGTTTATGGTTTGTTCTTTTGGGACTCTGGGGATCTCAGCATGTTTATGGTCTTTGAGGTGTCTTTATGCACATTGCTGGTTTTTGTCTCTGTGTACTTATTTCCACACGTTTGGTAGGTCTTCTTTTGTTGTTGTTGTTAATATATAGAGTTGATTTATTGCATGTGTGTTTGCCATTGCGTTGAATATGGACTAAAAATCTATTTCTTGTGTGTCTCTTCAATTCAGACTTTCCTGGCCCAGTAAGCAGTTATTCGTCACAAATTTCTTCATGCTTCTTCTATTTATTGGTATAATAGTCGTTCTTATTTTTATGTACTAGTGTTTAGGCCTTATCTACTATGAAACAACAAAATAATCTTTGTAAATATCTCAATTCTTTATTATTTCTAATGTATTAATGACTCACATCATTAATATTCATAATTGCAAATATTAACCAATATAAAAGTAATAACACCTTAAACAAACATTACAAAAGGTCAAATCATAATTATTAAAGAAATTTTGCAAGTTATTATTTATTGTTTTCAAAAAAATTACTTAGTGGATGAAAAGAATTAGAGCATAAAAAACAAAAGACGCGATGATTAAAATGATGTTTAGATTTCTATGGGTCCTTAAAGAACAAAACTTACAAACTTATACACTATAAAATTTACAGTATAGACTACTTTCCTTATTTAATGGAACTCTTGAGTCGGATGTACTTA
>JAURVB010005094.1:0-10858 GCA_033002965.1 Piper betle
TGTTCTTAAAGGGTTATTGTCCACAAATTGGATATTGCAAGAGGTTGCTACGAGGTCTATCTATTATAAATAATTTGATAATAAATAACAATATATATATATATATCTATATATCTCTTGAAAATCTTTGATCAATTTGGGTAGAATTATGATCCAATGCATTCTTAATGACTAAAAATGTCTAATTAGAGTCAAATTACATTTAATATTTTTGAAATAATTAAAAACTAATAAAATCTTTTAAGTTAAAAGTAAATTATCAAATTTTTATCTATTAAAATTATTATGTTTTAAGTTATTATTTTAAAAAATATTCATAAAACTCCCGCATCATGCTAATTCTGGCCAGTGATAAATAAAATTAATACACCTGATAAGGATTATCCATACTTGATCCAAATCGAAAATATAAACCTAAATTCGATCCAAATCTAAAAATTAAATCATTTTAAACCATATTGTAGCTGATCTAAATTCTCAAAATCCGTATCGGATCCGAATCTAACCTTATCAATTAAACTATATTAAAACCACATATTTTAATATAAAAATAATGAAAAAAATATTATTTTAAGTATTTTAAAATATAATTTTATAAATATTGAAAAACTCATGACTGGAGTTAGAGTTTAACTACAGTGAACCAGTCAGTTCAACCGTCGGTTTGATTCAAGTCAGTTTCATGAACCGCGTGCTTTGTTGAGGCGAGCTATGAGTTATGACCGACGAGGGTCAAATGTACTCAAGTTTATGATAATAACATAAGAAAGATGATGAGAAATGATTTATCAGAGTATATTATAGTATGCAGTAAATTTTTAATGTATTTGATCATAAAAATTATTTTAGGCTGAATAACGCCTTATGACGCGTTATATGGCAGTTGGGTGGGTTATTAGTTATAGAACATGTCATTGAGGTGTTATGGTGTGTAATATAATTTATGGAATTTTTCTTTTTTAATAAAATTTTTTAAGGATTTTTTACGAGTTGGTTATTATTTTTACTCGAGATAGACTTGTGTCAAGTTTTATTTATGAGTTTGCCACCGAACACCCTACCACCATCTTCTCCCCCAACCCCGCCCCCCGCCCCCCCGACACTTCTCTTCCTCACCCCAAACCCTCAAATTTGTTTTCGAAGCTCAAATCCAGACCCATATACATGTAGTTTTTGCATTTTCGGTACGAGATGGAATGAGGGAAATTCAACAACCGTGCTATGCAAGCGGGGATGTGCGAGTCGAAGCCGGAAATACAGACAATTGTGCTATGCAAACGGGTATGTGCCAGTCGATAGCAGTCTCTAAAACTGATGAGCATCCACTCCATTCCCACGGGATCCTGATAACTCCACCTTTGAGTTCCTCAACCCAGAGAAGCGTGGAGGTATACGAGTACTGTTGTGCAGCGCATGTCTAGACTTGTGGCGTAAAAGGGTACTGAAGCCACATGCCTGAGAGTACTCGGCCCATGTACTCAAGGTTAGGAATAATACAGAGGACGTAGAGGGCTGAGATGAAAGATAATCATTTTCTAATGCCAAGGGATAGTTTAAATGGCCAAGTAAGAGAATGGGTTGGAAAGAGAATGATATGGAAAGGGGATTCTGCCACTCAATGTCGACGGCCATTATTGCCCTTACAAGAGTTCTTGAAGAAGTACATGAGGTTTTTATTCAACAGGAGGGTTATCTCTCCTGTGTCAGAGTAATATTAGTTATTTCTAGACTGATAACACTCGTTACTGACATCTTTTTACTATATATATAGGCGATACCTCCGAGAAATGAGCACTATCGGGACCGCAGAGGAGGCAGCAATGAAATTGTGCACACATGTACCTGCCAAGTATACGTAATGATGATGTATATTAAAATGTATAGTTTATGAAATTTAAATGATATCCTGTGAGATTAGTACAAATGTTTTACATGTGAATGAAAATGGAAAGTGGGAATGAACAGGGTGAACTACGAAGTGAGGAGAAGTAAAATGTGAAAAACATGCTATGTATGGATTGTGTTTTCAACTTTTATCGTTATAAATATATAATGTTATTAGTGTAGAGGTTTGTTTGTGTTCTTGTTTGTTCATCATAGCATGTATGTAGGGCAACGTTAGAAACCAAGCATCCCATCTATGTTTTGCATGTGACATCAGCATCTTAAGACGCTAAGGGTAGATCTGACTTGGCTTAACTAAATCCAGTAGTTTAGCGAATGGTTCGGTCACCGGTGACATTTTCGGGTCGGTTCACGCATGAACCAAAATGGGGTATTCAACAGGAGTGATATCAGAGCTAACTCTTGGTTGATTAAGAAGGTAGATGCATTACAAGTTTTATGCGTAGAAAAGCTACTCTGAGCTGTATCGACATGAATTTTTCTGTCTTAATATTTTTGTTTACAGATTTTCTTACAAAATAGTGGTGTGATAGGGTGATCAGATTGGAGTAGTGAGTACCAGGAGGATGGTGAACCAGACTCGTAGGACGCAGATCAGAGCCCCATTTCTTCCATTGTCTAGACAAGAGAGTCCTAACCATAGTCATAGTGACACAACATCTAGTTGACCGAGGACCACCATGCCACCAGCAAGGCTTAGTGTGCCAGTTTCTGCTAGTCGACCTAGTGAGACCCGTCACCAAGACAATCGACATGACAAACACCACAGCAGAAGTAGTCGAAAGGAGAGAGATGCGGCAATTGCAAGATTGGCTAAGGTATAGATACAGATGCATCAGAAAGGAATTCAGGAAAAAGCTTAGATAGATGGCCCTCTCAGTAGCAAGAGTTGACAAGAGGCCACCCATGAATGAAGAGGCACGAGGAGAGCCAGCAATTCCCATGGGCCATCCGCCGCCGCCTCCTCCTCCACCGCTGCAACGAGGGATACTCCAACAACGGTTCCTCTAATTGACCCACTTCAGGCGAGGATGAGACTAGATGTCGGTGGACCCGCCTTAGTAGGCAGTGGGCAGACTGCAGGTAGAAGTAGAGCTATAGGATTTGGTAGTGTACCAGTTGGTATAGGACCATAGTTTCCATAGTACGAACGAGGAGAAGGATCGAATAGATTAGTGGATGTAAAGAATTTAGAATTGTGGCAGTATGAAAGGTTCATGAAGAATGGTGGATGACTTTTCTTTGGGAAGTTGGATGTAGAGGAGGCATTCCTATGGATATCGTCAGCCATAGGAGTGTTTGGTAGTATAGGATACCCATGGAGCACAAAGTATGCATCATTACAGGGGCATTCTGGGATGAAGTTAGAGTATGGTAGGATTTAGTGCAGAATTCCACATTTGCTCACCGTCAACCCCAGGTCATCACTTGGGAGGAATTTAGACTGAATTTGATGGAAAGTACTTTCCACCAAACGTCAAGAGGAAGGAGGGGAAATTCTAGACCTTGAGGCAAGGGCCTATGACAATGGTGCAATATGAGACCAGGTTTAGAGCTTTGGAGAGATTTGCACCAAATTTAGTCCCATTGAAGGAAGAAGGATAGAACGATTTTATGAAGCCACCATCACAAGATTAGGATGGCCTATTTGCATTGGAAGTTTGCTACCTTCGGTGTTATTGTGAAAAATGTAGGAGAGGTAGAACGAGTTATAGCTGCTAGACCTTGCTTGGATTTTGATCAAAAGATCAACACTCTAGACCGTATTAGCCAAAGCAAGGAGCACAACAGAGACGTCGAACAGATACGTCAGTCACTATGAGGGCTATGGATGGTCAAGTTCAGGACAATAGATCAACTTTTTGCCAAAACTACAGAGGTTGTTGTGGAGGTGAGTGCAGAGTAGGCACAGACGCATGTTGCAGATGTAGTCAGCCGAGACATAGAGCCTCAGAGTCAGAGTAGGCACTAGGGTATGCTATAGTTGCGGCCAACAGGGCATAGAGTCCAACTTGTCTAACTGGCTAGACCCAGCAGGTGACGGTCCTAGCACCTCCACAAAGACTTGTACTCCAAGTTCCCTAGCAGCAACCATAGTAGAGAGGCCAATAGGGCCAAGGTCAAGGCCAAAGAGGTGGAGACCAACAACAACCGAGACAACAGTAGAGGGGATAGAACCAGAGAGAGTACATGGGTGCAGGACAGGATAGACAGCAGAGACAACGAATACCGCTAGCTTAGGATCAGAGGGTACAGAATCGGGTAGTATAACCAGCAGTACCTCCTGCCTCAGCATAGCAGCAGCCAGCGAGGATGTATGCAGCCACTATGGGAAAGGCACTTGACGATACGACAGTCGTGATAGGTACACTTTTAGTAGGCTTTGTAACTGCACGAGTCTTATTTGATTCTAGCTGCATGCACTCTTTTATTTCGTACCGCACACAAGTAGAATTGGATGTAAGATAGAAGAGTTATGACATTCATTATTAGTATCCACTCCTACCAGTAGTGTGATAGCTATGGGCGAGTGTGTGCATAATGTCCTTGTTGAGATTCAACAGTGACAACTTGCAGTAGATTTGATATTGTTCAGGCTACGAAGAATTTGATGTGATATTTGGGATGAACTGGATGTCCATGCAAGGAGCTGTGATAGATTGCCAAGAAAGACGGTGACTTTCTGCCACAAAAGACACCACTTTTCTTCCAAGGTCAAGGCAGAGATAGAGAACAAGGATGGATATCTTATGAGAATGCAGTGAGATAGCTAGACAAAGCCAGTGAATTAATAATGGCAGCTTTAGTTTTGGCTGAACAGAGTGGTTTAGGGGACAAGTCGAGCATTGAGGATATTCCAGTGGTCAGAGAATTCATTGACATATTTCCAGAGGAGATTATTGGATTGCCGCCAGATAGAGAGGTAGACCTTGCCGTCGAGCTGATGCCTGGAACAACACCAATTTCTAGAGCTCTGTATAAGATGACACCTCTTGAGCTCAAGGAACTCAAGGAACAGTTACAGCACTGTTGGATCAAGGATTCATCAGACCTAGTGTTTCCCCATTGGGTGCACCAATGTTATTCGTGAGGAAGAAGCATAGAAGCATGCATTTATGCAAAGGATGCTAAACCATGTGACTATTAAAAATAGATACCCTCTTCCTCGCATTGATGACCTATTTGATCAGTTGAGCTCAACAATCGTCTTCTCAAAGATTGATTTGAGGTCACGTTACTACTAGTTGAAGATTAAAGCAGAAGACATTCTGAAGATTACATTTAGGACCAGATATGGACACTACGAGTTTTTGGTCATACCTTTTGGATTGACTGATGCTCCAGCAGCATTTATGGACTTGATGAATAGAGTGTTCAACCCATATTTGGATCAGTTTGTGATCATCTGCGTGGACGACGTACTGGTATATTCTTCTTCTAGGGAAGAGCATGCATAACATCTGAGGATGGTGTTGCAGACACTTAGAGAGCATAGGTTGTACGAGAAGTTTTGAAGTACAGTTTTTGGTTGTCAGAAGTGCACTTTCTTAGCCATATCATCTCAGCATCAAGCATTTCAGTAGACCCAGCCAAGATAGAAGTAGTAGTGTAGTGGGAACAGCCGAAGACACCATAAAGGTTCAGAGTTTCCTAGCCTTAGCTGGGTATTACAAACAGTTTATTCAGGGTTTCTCTTCCATAGTAGCCCCATACATGGTTGACTAGGAAGGAGGAACATTTTAGATGGATAGAGGAATGTGAGCAAAGTTTCAGGACGCTAAACGAGATATTGACTTCAGCACCTATCCTCACATTGCCCGATGGTCATGAGGATTTTGTAGTTTACACAGATGCCTGTGGGATTGGACTAGGTTGTGTTTCGATGCAAAGGGATAAGGTTATAGCTTATGCATCTTGCCAGCTCAATGGTTGGAATAGGGAACACATCCGAAATTGACTAGAGATATAGATGGGTTAGTCAGACTTAGAAGTTGACTCTTTTTGCCAAATGTTTCAGAGTGTCCCAGACTTCGATGTACGATTCTTTACTAAGCTCACACATCAAGATGCGCAGTGCATCCAGGTGCAGTGAAGATGTACCACAATGTCTGACGAACATATTGGTGGCCAGGAATGAAGAGAGAGATATACAACATAGTTGACAGATGTTTAGTATGCCAACAAATAAAAGCTGAACATGTATGTCCAGGTGGAACACTACAACCATTGGAAGCACCGGAGTGGAAGTAGGAGAGTATAGTGTATGACTTTGTAGTCGGTTTACCTAGGACCTGCCAATAGAAGGATGCAATATGGGTCATAGTAGATCGACTCACAAAAAAAATGCGCATTTTATACCAATCAAGATGGATTACCCACTAACCACTTTGGCCATGTTGTACAAAGACTAGATAGTCAGGTTACATGGAGTACCAGGGGAGATCATATCAGACAAGGATTTGAGGTTCATATCTCAATTTTTGAAGGCTTTCAAGGTAGCCATGGGCACTAAATTGAGATTTAGCACTGCCTTTCACCCACAAACAGATGGGCAGATCGAGAGGACCATACATATCCTATAGGATTTGCTCCGAGCTTGCATTTTGGATTTTGGATGAAGTTGGGAAGAGCACCTACCTCTAGTAGAGTTCTCCTATAACAACAACTATCAAGCTATGATAGGGATGGCACCATACAAAGCACTATACAGTAGACTATGTTGATCCCTGGTATGTTGGGTATAGAGGAGTGAGCTAGTAGTAGTTGGGCCAGAGATGATCTAGTAGACACAGGAAGTGGTAATACGGATAAGGAAGAGGATGAGGTCAGCTCAAGATAAGCAGAAAAGTTATGCTGATCAGTGCAAACCTGAGGTTCATTTCGCATTAGGAGATCGCATTCTCCTAAAGGTCTCTTTAACTAAGGGAAATATGAGATTCGGGATGCGAGGGAAACTCAATTCGAGATATATTGGACCATTTGACATGATCGAACACATTGGACCAGTGGCTAATAGGCTAGCATTGCTGCCCCACCTATCAACTGTGTACAATGTCTTCCATTTGTCAATGCTGAAGAAGTACCATCTAGACAACTCTCATGTTAAGATTGTGGATCGCCAAGTGAAGACTCTCCGAAGAAAAGAAGTTCCCCTAGTACGAGTGTAGTGGACTTGAAGAGAAGTTGAAGAATCTATGTGGGAACACGAAGATGAGATGAAGAAGTGATACCTACAAATATTCGAGCAACCAACTTTACAACCAGGTACCTTGCTAGAGATTATTTTCTTCAGATTATGGATGAGTTTGAAACTTCCTTGGTTAAAATTATGACAAAATTTTTCTAAGGAGGTTAGGTTGTAAAACCCTTAACTTGAGTCAAAGTTTTACTATAGCGAACTAGTTGGTTTGAGTCGAGTTAGTTTTATAAACCGTTTACTGAGTCGAGGCTGGGTGTGAGTTATGAGTGATGAGGGTCAAGTGTAGTCAAGTATATGATGATAATGTTGGAAAGATTATGAGAAATGAGTTATCAGATTATATGAAAGTATGCAGTATATTTTTTCTTGCGTATTTGATCGTAGAAATAATTTTAGACTCAAAAATGCATTAGGACGCATTACAAGGCAGTTGGGTGGGTTGTTAGTTATAGAACATGCCATTGTGGTGTTATGGTGTGTAATATATTTTATAGAATTTTCCTATATTTTTCTGGATTTTTTAGGATTTATTAGGAGTTAGTTATTATTTTTGACTCGAGTCGAACTCAAGTCAAGTTTTATTTATGAGTTTTCCACCGACCATCTTCTCACCTCACCCCCCCCCCTTGACACTTCTCTTCCTCACCCCCAAACCCTCGCCACCCCTGTGTTCGTCACCGCCGCCGCCGACACTGCCTTGCCACTTATTGATGCTACCAAGCACCGCCATGCCGTTGTTGTGCCACCTTGAGCAACTTTGGCCACCGCTCGGTCTCCTCAATGCGATGAAGCCGTTGCGACCGCACTCGTTCCCATCATTGATCCCCCACTGACAACTGTCACTGCCGCGATCTAGTGGTCGCCTCAACATCTTTGACCCTCTTGCGATCTCTCCCGACCAAAGTGGAGCTCAGTGCCACCCACATCGGCCGGATCTCCATACCCCACCGGCTGCCTTCATTTTTGCCATTTTTTGTCTGGCCGCCACCTCCGCTGACCACGTCGACGTCGTAGATGCGTCGAGCTCGTCGAGCCAGTTCCAATAGTACCCCATACCACCACCATCCTACCGGTAGCCGCCGCCAACAACAGTCATCAAAAACAGCCAGGAAGCTGCTGGAAAATCGTCTGAACTTGCCTGAAAACCAGATTCACTGGAATTTGTTGGATCTTCCCACCGAGTTCAACCAGTCGAACCTGATTGAACTTTGGACGTCATTGAGTGACGAATTCGAGCTCTGTGATGCGTGACAGAATCCTAACCATCGCGGATTGCCAACGACATGAGGTATAATACCTCTGATTTAATTATTTAAAATTGATATTTATTAGCACAACATGCTAAGATTGATTAATTGTTGTGATTAATGCCTGATTACAGATGAAGTGATGACTTGCATGATTTGATTGATAGTGAATGAATGTTAGTGATCTAAATAAGTGAATTAAATTTGAGCATGCTAATTGACTGCAACACAACTTAGAAAAATCTCATAAAATCAGTGTGAATAGAGTGATCTAGGGATATTCTATTGATGATTATTTAATGGATGATGATTGCATTGTGAGTGTGATGTCATGATGAGTTTGATGCATCATTCAGTTAGTGGGTGTTAGCTTTTAAATTTGTTGTGTAGGGACAGAGCAGGAGCTCGTCGTCTAGGCACGGGCAATGCTTGGAGCTTCTGCCAGGTCCGTTTAGGACTCACTCTCGATTTATTGTCTCATTCTATCGTGTTTTGTTTAGAATAGGAAAGTGGACGTGTCGAGTGGTGGGTTTATCATATCCCACTCCGGGCAGATCATTTAGCTGATCGTATTTCCCTTGAAACTCAGATCCAGCTCACAATGCCTTCGGGCCTATTATATAAATCCTTACCCAGACCTATTGTAACGACCCGCCATTTTTCACAATAATATTGTGGGCCTAGCTGGCTAGGTGTTACCAATATGAAACTACTAAATGCCGAGTATAATAATTAAAACAAGTATAAAATAAAGGTTCCCACAGTCTTAGACCGTTTCCCAGCAGCCACACTTATTTCTCAAACAAATAAAAATAGGAGTCCTCATATTACTTTGCTCCATGCTCTAGTTGTCAATCATCTAATCTTGAATCTGCACACCTGCGGAGGCAATTCCGCGTTAGTGATTACAACACTAAGTAGTATAATAAATAAACAAATCAAGTACATTCCACCATTTCCATATATTTATTTTAATATGCGGTGGAGCAATTCCGCTATACTCCAAAACAATGCGGAGGAGGTGTCCGCTGTGATCCGCACACCCCGGCCGTAGCCTTTTTATGGGGAGGCTACCACTACCGTCTCCAGTGCCAGTGCCTCGCACACCCCGGCCGTAGCCTTTTGTGGGGAAGCTATCACTGCACTCAGGTGATTGCTATGCCCCGTTTGTGGGGAAGCTCTCACTACCAATTCTAGTGCCAGTGCCTCACACACCCCGGCCGTAGCCTTTTTATGGGGAGGCTATCACTGCACTCTAGTGTTAGTGCCTTACACACCCCGGCCGGAGCCTTTTTATGGGGAGGCTATCACTACACTCACGTGATTGCTACACCCCGTTTGTGGGGAAGCTCTCACTGCCAACTCTAGTGCTAGTGCCTCACACACCCGGCCGTAGCCTTTTATGGGCGGCTATCACTGCACTCAGTGTCAGTGCCTCACACACCCCGGCCGTAGCCTTTTTATGGGCGGCAATCACTGCACTCTAGTGCGATGGAGGAATCGCTGTGCCTCACTCACCCCGGCCGTAGCCTTTTATGGGGCGGCTATCACTACTCCAAAACAATATCGATGCATTACAAGATTCACACACATAACACGACCCAGTGTCGGACTGAGTCAATTCTTTGACTCCGGTTGCACTTCGTGCATGGTGGTCGAATCTGGGCTCAGGCCGACCTAGGCTACCAACAAGGAAAATACGATGTTCTATCTATTATACGTACCTGACTTGCGGGTTCGTCCGACTGTAATCCGCTAACCCTAATATGAACGGGGCATAAAATTATACATTAGTATAATTTTACTCGCATCGAAAATGCATGCAACTAAATATTTAATATATGCCACATTAATTAATTTATTTAATTCGATAAGGTTCAACACTTCTTTATTTAATTAATTATGCTATCGCGTAATTTGTACGCGATTATCTTTTATTGATCCATTATTTTACTTTACTGAATTTATTATAAGAATAATCGTTTTATTTATCAAATATAACTTTTATATGATAAAGGTGAAGTCTTTATTATATATTCCTCTTAACCCTTCAATTTAAGTTAATTGCTTTTAATCAGCCGATTAATTAATTACCGTTTATCCCGATCGAAATTTATTAATTTCATGTAATAATTTATAAATTTATTATTTTGACCACTTAACTCATATCTCTTTTAAATTATTTATTTTAATGATTTGAATACAAGTTGGTATTATTATTATGATTTTTAACTCAACCCATATCGAGTCAACCAGAAATTACCAAACTGCCATTTTCTTCTTCTTCTTCTTCTTCTTCCCGTCACCCTCCTTCTCTTCACCAAAACCAGCACCAACCAGACCTTGGCACCACTTAGATCACGCCCTTCTTCTTCTTCCTATGCAACCTAGCTAAACAACCATCCAAACATCCTAATCCAGCATCAACAACAAATTAAAACCACCCAAGATGAAGCCTAACGTCCACGTTTTACAGCACACAACTGAACGAAGCACAAGTGCGATA
>JAURVB010005097.1:0-10810 GCA_033002965.1 Piper betle
AGCATGGTATGTCCATAAAATAGGAGCATTTGTCGCAGGATGAGTAATTCACCAACCGGAAGGTGCGCCTGTCCCATTCCAGGGGTGCTACTGCCTCCACCAACCACAGCTGCTTTATGTGCTGCTCCCTGCAGTCAGCACCGCCAAGCGCCGTCACTTGCAAACGCAGAGAAAAGCAGGCGGGTCATAATACATACTTCGATAAAATTTTATTAATTAGTGAAAATAAACTTTTTTTGTTATTTATTTTTTTTAAAATGACTTATGCTGATTATTTCACTCTTTAAGCCGAATCGTTTCAGATGGATCAAAGTAGATAATGGGTTGGATTAAAAATGTTAGTTATAAAGTCACAAATTAAAGAAGTCAGCTGGGCTAGGGATAACAAAAGGCCAAATATAGAGCCAAAATATAAAAGTTACCGGGGACTAGATCTAGCAAGAGGCTAAGTATAGAATTGGCTTAAGTTCATTAGTTAAGCATTTTGGGTTGATTCGTTATAGATCATAATGACTCGGCCCAAAGTGCAACGTAATGGGCTAAGTCATTTTTTAAAAAATTATTAAACAAGTTAAACACTTTATATAATGTTTATCGATTGAATTTAGTCTCAAATGCTTTAGATGTTGATTGTGGATAGTTATTTGGTCAGCCATATCGAAAATTAAATTTTTTATTAATTTTTAATATTTTAAATAAACTCATGGCATAAAATTTAGGATAACAAATACTCGGAATAATCTAAGCCCTAAGAACCGAACCGAAATCCCGTTGTCATGCAAACAACCTAGAATTATAACAACATATAAGAAAAAGTAATAGTCTAATAACATAGTCCTCAAGTTGTCTCGACTCTACCCATTTTTCCATGCTCACACTTGCAGAGGCAATTCTGCGTTAGTGATAAAAACACTAAGCCATATAATTACAAAAAAGTTAATATATTCCATAACATGTGAATTTGAATCTTTTAGTGATTATGAACCTATAATGAGCTCTTAATATGCTGGGAGGGCGGCGATCATATGTATGTTAACACACGCTATGTGGCATAATAAGTCGTCTTGCCTCACTGTGCCCTGTCACCCTTTTTGACATGGGGGTAGGTATTTAATCTTTTAAGAAATTTAAGGAGTCTGCCTCGTGTAGGTCTGAGTCAATTTTTTGAGCCCGGTTGCGCTCGGCACATGGTGATCAAATGTAGGCTCAAGCCTACCAAGGCTCTTAAATAGGAATATATAACATTTCAAATAATTATTCGGACATGAAATTATAATGAGGAACCCACAACTATAACACACAATCCTAATGTGGATGAAAGTTCTCTAAAACCATTCCTTTGTGAATCAAATGTGCTCACAAACTATCCAGAAGATGTTTCATTTAACATCAACGGAATTCTTTTTTTATATAAAAGAAATTTAATAAATAAAACTTATTTAAAATCATCTATAAATACCATTGTACGGGTACTCTAAAGGTTATAATTGATAATTTATGTATTAATTTTTAAGAATTAATTTAATTAAATAATATTTATGATTTTAAATTTTATAAAACCCATAATGAAATAACCTAGTTATTTTTTTTAGGGTTTTGAAATCTCCTTAGCTTGGAAATTTTCGTCCTTGAAACTATAATAGGGTCATTGAGGAAAAAATTGGTGTTTTTTTTCTTGATTTAAAGTGGGGCACTCATAATAAGCATTGCCACTCATATGCATAATCAAAGTGGGGCACACTATCCCATTACACTGTCATCTAGATTTCACAAGTGTCCCATACAACCTAGATAACACCTCTGATCGTAAAGGCATCTCATATATGCTCATTGGCTAAGTGTTACGTGCACTAACATGACACATAAGTGGCACACTGTCCTATACCGGTGTTATGCTTTAACACACTTCTAGAATGTTCTCTAACTCAATAAAAACTTGTTAATATGCTAAACATATGTCTCCATAAATCAATTACCTACACGATACCTTGGGGTCTCATATTCCATCTAAAGGTTCCCTTTTAAATCAGCCTTCGACTTACTACTTGTTTCGGATCTAAAAGTCAATCACCTCAATTCCCACTAAGAAAATTTTAATTTTCAACTCTTCAAAACATCCCCTCACTGTTAATAGTATCGGCGTTACTACATCTCTTTCTTCTTACCTTTTATTTATTTATTTATTTTTGCAATAAAAAGGTACTTAGTTATGCATAACATAGGATATAAAATGTCTTATCAACTTCTTCCACATTATTTTCAAATTATTTAACAATTATCTAAATTTTCATATCATCTAGTGGTTATTCTTCATTAGTGTCTTCGACTTCAACTGCATAGAGCTTCGCCTTCCCCTAGTCTGCCGGTTGTACAGGTGTTTGGTGGCTAATAGAGCTGGTGCCTTACCCTTCTCATGCTGCTCCTGTTGTTGCTTCGAAGGCTGATGACACTCCATCTGCAAGTGTCTCGTCCTCCCACAGTTGTAGCACCTATGAGGCTCCCAACATCTCCCTAAATGCATCTTGTTGCAGTTAGGGCACCGTCTCAAGTGGGTATCCTCACGCTTCCTTTTAATGTTCCCCTTTGTGTTACCTTGGTGGCTCTATTGTTGGTGTTCTGCTAGCCTATTTTGGTTACTGAAAGGGTTGGCATTCTTGTGATGTGAAGTAACCATCCCTTGCTTCTGGGACTCGAACACCAACTCCTGAGTAGTGGCTGAGACAATCACCTCTATTATCGTACTCCGTGGTGCCGTAACAATCTTACTCCTCAATTCTAGCTTCAATCCCCAAAAGAATTTGTTTGCACTGGCCCTTTCGGTTACCAAAATCCCAAGTGCAAAACGCTCTAACTATAAAAATTCTTAGCATACTCTTGGACTAAGTCCTCCCCTTGGACTAGGTTAGCGAACTCTAGTGCTTTCTTCTGAACCACGGGCTCTGAAACATATTGTCCATTGAAGGCTGCCACAAATTTTGCCCACATGATGGAAGAGATCTCACATCGATAAAATGTTGTTTTCTCCATTGACTTTCACCAATAAGATGCCTCCTCTTGAAGCATGCACGTTGCCAATCTCACTTGATGGCGGTGAGCCATAGATTGAGCCCTAAAAGTTTTTTTCTGTGATGTCTATCAAGCTCTTAGCCTCTCATCGGATGAATCCCTCCAACAAACACTTCAACTCCATTCTTCCTAAACTTTTTCACAATATAGCAGTCACTATCATCAACAACTAGCAACAACACTTGTCGGACTACCGGTGGCATTGGATTCGGAAGTTCCCCTCGCTCATCCTAGCTCCCCTTGGGCACTCCCCTAACCACCATTTGGGATTATACCGGGACCTGCTGCTCAGTTCGAGGTAGGCCAATACATTTTCCGTGTTCGAACTCGGCTGAGTAGATTGGTTTGACTGCCAACGCGTGCTTGCCATCTAAAACGTCAAATTTTTTTTTTCGTTATGGTTCATTAATATGTTTTTCGGTTATGACTTGGGTTTATTAGCAAAAAATTTGTTGATTAACAATACAAAACTTTGAGAAAAATAAATACTAGACTTTTCAATAAGGTACTTGAGTCATAAATTGTGCGCTAGTGAAAACATTAACTCGCATTATTGACGTTCACCTACAACTCATTTTGTACACACTAATACATACTTATCATCTAAAAAACTAGAAATTAATGTCATTAAAGAATGATCAATGCTAATATATAAAAAAATTTACCGGACAGTGGACTCTTAGACTTTCAACAAGGTGAGGATTGATTTGCTTGGTTCTGTGGGAAACATAGCTTTGATGCCTCTCGACAACATCGACGGCCGCCGCCAGCTCTAGCCGGTGGCACAAGATTTGCTCCATCAGAGTGCTACCATGCTCGGCCGACTCGGCCCGAGAAGCCCTGAACGGTGTTAGTTTCAGGGTGGAAGGCCAGGACCTTGCCAATGACATGAATCTCCTCGACGCCTGCGATGCAGTAGAAGCTCCCTTCGTGGAAAAACATCCGTCTATGGGGCAGCCAAACACAGTCCAAACCCGTGGTGGATGGTGGATGTCCACGCTGCCTGCCCGCGACTAAGGGTTTCCGTGAAGACCAATTTCGTGAAGTCATCAGTGAAGGTTGCAACCACTTTGCATTCCGGCGAAGTGGGAGGGGGCCGA
Source organism: Piper betle (assembly GCA_033002965.1). NCBI lineage: Eukaryota > Viridiplantae > Streptophyta > Magnoliopsida > Piperales > Piperaceae > Piper > Piper betle. Next base: position 4,167 of record JAURVB010005097.1, read on the forward strand.
GAAATCGAATCGAAATATGTCCCATTGTTTATAGAGTTGACCAAAACAAACAGGCCATCGAGACCTATTCAACGGCAGCAATTTGATGGCTCTATTTGAGAAAAGGTTGTAGAGCATGGTCACGAGTACGTTGCCATATTCCCCTTGCCTGCCCACCAGCACCCAACCATGCTTCGCAGTGAGGAAACTGTAACAGGACAAGCATGGTATGTGCATAAAATAGGAGCATTTGTCGGGGGATGAGTAATTCACCAACCGGAAGGTGTCTGTCCCATTCCAAGGGTGCTACTGCCTCCACCAACCACAGCTGCTTTATGTGTTGCTCCCCTGCAGTCAGCACCGCCAAGCGCCGTGACTTGCAAACACAGAGAAAAGCAGGCTGGTCATAATACATACTTAAATAAAATTTTATTAATCAGTGAAAATTAAAAAAAATTTTATTAACCATTTTTTTTAGAAAATGACTTATGCTGATTATTTTGGTCTTTAAGTCGAATCGTTACAGATGAATCAGAGTAGATAATAGGTTGGATTAAGAACATTGGTTACGAAGTCACAAATTAAAGAAGTCAATTGTGCTAGGGATAGCAACGGGCCAAATAAAGAGCCAAAATATAAAAGTGACCAAGGTTAGATCTGGCAAGAGGCTAAGTATAGAGATAACTTAGGCTCATTAGTTAAGCATTTTGGGTTGATTCATTACAGATGGATCATATGCAACGTAATAGGCTAAGTCATTTCTTTAAAAGTAATTAACCAAGTTAAAGCTCTATAATCCATTCCCACTTAGATGTTGGACTAAGTTGAGGGATCTCACAATCCACCCAATTTAAGAAATTTTGTCCTCGAAATTTCTATACTCCGCCCATTGCTAGCCTTAGCACGCATCCTCTTTGGCCTGTGATCGGCAACCTTATCCAACGTCCCTAGTCCAGCCCATCATCTAACACAAAACTAAGTTACTCTAATACTATTTATAATGACCAGGCCTAAAGTGCAACGTAATGGGCTATCATTTTTTTAAAAGTAGTTAAAGTTAAAAATCTATATTCTATTCCCACGTATAAAGGTATTAGATATGAGACTAAGTTGAGCGTTTTATAAATCTTAAGAATGAACTATAAATAATATTTAATTAAATTAATTCTTAAGAATCAATACCATAAATTATCAATTATAACCTTTAAAGTACTGGTATAATGATATTTATGGATAATTGCTTTAACTCAATAGTCAATTTTTTTGAATTTTCATTATCACACAAATGGCTAGTATAGTTACGTGTAATTACATTCTTTTCTATAAAATTTAATATAGTAACTTCTTGAATTCTACATATATTCTTCTATATAAAAGAGAATTCTGTAGATGGTAAACAAAACATCAACTTGATAATTTGTGAACACATTTGGTTCACAAAGGGAAGGTTTTAGAGAAGTTTCTCTCCTATTAGGATCACGTGGCGTAATTGTTGGTGCCTCATCAAAATTCTGGTCTGTATAATTACTCGAAATCTTATATATTCTTATTTGAGAGTCTTAGTCGGCCTAAGCCCACATTCAACCACTATACGCCAAGCGCAGGTCAAAGAATTGGCTCAGTCTGAGATAGGGTAGTACCCTCAAATTACAATGTGAGAGTCATGGTCGGCCTGAGCTCACATTCGACCACCTGCACCAAGCACAACTGGGGTCAAAGAATTGGCTTAGTCCAACACAGGGCAACACCCTTAAAATTAATATGTGGGAGTCTTGGTCGGCCTGAGCCCACATTCGACCACCATGCACCGAGCACAACTGGGGTCAAAGAATTAACTCAGTCCAACACAGGCAGCACCCTTAAAATTCTTTAAAAATTAAATACCTACCCCCGTGTCGAATGGGGTGACAGGGCGAAATAGCGCAAGATGGCTCATTATGCACTTGTGATACCGAGAGGATGAATTAATTGTAAATATCGGTAACTACAAGCCGAAGGCTACATAGCGTATGTGTGCATACATGGGATTGTGGCTGGATGGGCGGCCACCCCTCCTGACATATTAAGAACTCTACATAGGCTCATAATCAATAATAAACTAAAATTTAGATGTTGTGAAATATATTTACTTGTTTCTTATAATTATATAACTTAATGTTTTTATCACTAATGTGGAGACATCACAAACATGTTCCACAAGTATAAGCATTATGAAAGGATGAGTAAAATCGAGACAATTGAGGGCTCTATTATTGTTATTAGACTATTCAAACTATAATTTTTTTCTTATATGCTATACTAAAAGATTATTTGCATGGCAATCGGATTTTGATTCGGTTTACGAGCTTAAATTATTTTTTTGAACATTTGTTATATTAAATTTTATGTCATGGGTTTATTAAAAATCTTAAAAGTTAATAAAAATTAATTTATAAGACATTTAATTTCATATAGTAACACTTTCGTGTAGTTATGTTAAATGATAGGCTGTTTGCGTCACATTGTCTAGGGTTAATATTGGGCCAACTATAAAAATTTCAAAGACAAATTATTTAAGGTAGATGGATTGGAAGATCTCTAAATTTATTAATAATTTATTTATTTATGGGAATAAAATATAAATCTTTAACTTAATTACTATTTTTAAAGTGATGGCTTAAGCTCGTTAATTTGTACTTCAGATTGGGTAATTACATTAATGTTCGCTCAATCAATCATTTGGCCGATTGAATTTAGTTGGATACGCTTTAGATGTTGATCATGGATAGTTACTTGGTCAGCCATACCCACCCCGAAAAAGTGGTGCTTTGGATCCAGTTCACTACAACCGGATCCAAAAGCCTCTATTGGACTGGCCTCCGTCCAATCCCCGTTGTACTGGGTTGGACTGATCAGTCTGGTCTGATGTTGAAAACTATGATCAGAACAATCTATCCCAAACAAACTCAAATTCATCCGTCTAGCAAGAAACAAACACAATAACATGATTGTAACCATGAAAGAAATAGATCAAAGTTACTACTACAAAAATCAACATGAACTCAATATCCTTTCACCAATACATACATACCTCCCACCAATAAAAAAAACAAAATACCCCTTCTTAATCAAAATAAACACATACCAAAACAAACTTCCATAATCGCATCAATCCATCAAACCTCTCCAACGGCCACCCCCAAGAAAAAAAACCACATTATTCCAAACCCTCAACCAATATCCCACAAATCAATCCAAAATTAGCAAAATCAACAAACTTAACAACAAATCCAGCCGAATCAAACTAATGAAAAACAACCCAAATCAGAAGCACCAAAATAAGAAAAAATGATCATGCCATCTAATCGAGTCGTTTTGGGTCGAAAAAGAAATGGAACTTCCAAGAAAAGATGGTAATTTTTACCTTATTTTTTTCCAAGGAGGATATGGAGAGGTCAGGGAGAAGGGAACGTGGAGAAGAGCCTAAGGATAGAAATTGGGCAGTTCATATGAAAGATATTTTTAAAAAAGCTTACTCGAAGAAAAGAAGAAAACTTATTGAGGAAAATCTGGTATAATTACTAAAAAAGAAATTTTATTATAATGATAAAATTACCCCCTCGTTTAAAAAACAACGTTTTTTTTAATAACCTAGTGGCTAGATCTCACCTGGGCTGCAGGCAAAACCCCTCCATGGTCAACCTTTTTTGCTTTTTTTTTTTTAAATGCTTGGACTCCAAGTTGGCAATGGTCACAGCTCTCTACCCTTAGATCCTTCTTTGAGTAGGAAGACCTTGAATTCCCTCCTTATAAAACTTCAAACTCAATTCAGTAGCAGGGAAATTTGCCTTGGCCACCCATTGGTTAGAATGGCGCCCATCAAGTATCTCCAACTTGTAAATAACATTTTATCACTAAGAATCTATGGTTCTATTTGAGTTAGATAACTACACATCTTCATAGCAAAATTAATGGGTGACCCAGACCAGATTATTTGGCACATAATCTCGCCTAGATAATTAGAATTTCCAAAAGTTAGAGAGTACAACCACAACAACCTCACTCATGTTCAACATGATGTGCCGTGAGCAACATATACAACAATTTAGTCCCATCAATCTTACATTCATCGAAATTATATTGGTCTTTTAATAGTAGAAGAATTACTATAGCTAGCTCATCTCTAAAAATAAGAGAGGAGAAAAAAATAGAGGTCGGCCAGACAAGGGGAAAGAAGAGAAGAGCAGGCCAAAAAAGGGCAAGTTCCTTGTCCCACTCCATTCCTCTTCATAGATACCTCCCTTCCTGTTTTTCCCAAGTAAAATTGAATTCATACACCCTTTATTATTTAATCATAAATCCTTTGCACCAGTCTCTATATAGCCTGGGTTCATCCTTCCAATTTTGAAGTCATTTAATTGTCATATCCATATACTTTTTTCATGATAACTAGTTCATATCCTATGCTTTTGATGCTTATACCTCTTCACCTAGTCTCATGCTTGACTAGATTAATACCCTATTAATCTCAAGATTGACTGACTCTTGGGCTCCCCTACGTGGTACCACTTGTAAGCCTCAATTGCCAATGTTTGTGTTCGGAAATTTGATTAAGAATAAGAATATATACGAACAATTAAAGAGAAATATCATACTTAATTAAGAAAAATTCCTTTACAAAATTTTAGAATCTTACCTTCTTTCATAAATCATAACCATCTCCGATAGATTTTGTGACAAAAAATAGGTCTTTATTTATGTATTTCAAGAATTATAGTTTTTTTTGTATCCATCAAACAATTGAATAATGATCTTTTCAAGCCTTTAAAAGAGAGTTTTTTTAAAAAAAATAGTTTTTGGGTAGTTCTTATATTAAATTTGTAAGGAGAAGATGGTAACTAGATAATGGCTACGAAGGAAATAAGAACAAAATAAAATAAAAATGTAGGGAGAAGAGGAGAAAGTGGTGGCAGTCCTCTTTTTCTCTCAAGATTTAGCAGATCACCGTTTTACGGGCTTAGTGATTCTTGGAAGAGACGGCTTGAACAAAATTTTCGTATTCTGGAACAAGCCCACAACTTTTTCCAATTGTTATGAACGATACACGAGCAGTTCCTACGAGAAGAATCAACAAAAATGTGGTAGCTAGGATAATGGAAGAAAAAATAAGGTGCAAGACTTCCCATAATGTTTGAACCAAATCACACTTCGGAGAGAAACCATTTTGTTCTCCGACCTTATAAAGTAACACAGTGGAGCTAAATAGAGTACATCCAATGAAAAAAATCATTTTTTTGCAGTTAATCTCACAAATTCCTTTCACAAGCTAATTTAAAACAACCCCAAATCCAATACGTGAGGTTCAAGTTATCCTATGGTTACCTAATGCAAAGTATCATTAAAATACTTGAAAACGCAAACATGTTTATGGTATGAGAGAGCTTGCCGGTCCCGCCCCATGAACCCACCTATACCTTTGCGTGTTTCACTTTCAAAGATTTGGAAGCCCATCACCTTCAATTTATGTAACCTTAGGCCAATAGTCCTAAATTTTAGTCTATGATTGATGCCCCCCAGCCATTTTTGGATTAGGTAGTACTGGAGTAGGACGGAGGTAACCACAAGCGAAGTTATTACAAGAAGTCTGGACTCTACAACAGAATGCACATATTGCACTATATAAAACGGTGCATTATTTACAATCTGTTATTGACAATTGTTTGTATTACAATATGTTCTGGACAAGTCATGAAATATAATACATGGGGTTTGGAAGCTTGAAAGATCGGTTACTGGTAGCCAATCCCAGCAAGTCACTCCACTGGTCTCCAGAGTTGCCAAGGATCCTATACCCCTCCTTCACCATCTCATCCCTCTTCTCCGACTTGAAGGTAATTGCCAATTTTCCATGGTCATCAGTACCCCTGAATCATACGCAATTGACAGAACGATTAACATCGTGTAATCAGCAGCGAAAAATGCAATACTAACATTGGTTTTAAGTTATGAGCTTACAAGATTTACACAGACTGTAAACTATACAGCAACTTTCACACAGAGAACCACAAAGAATTTCAATGTTTCCAAGCTTCCAGGCGTATACAGAATAATAATGCTCTTAAACATTAATAGCCAAAAAAACGAACATACAGAATGCTTCAGAATCAGATGTACTCAACTAAGATTTAAAAGTTATTTAACAAATTGGTCCCGATAATCACCATTACCATTACACCTAGTCCCCAAAATCACCATTACCATTACACCATCATCCACAACTGACCTGGCAATTAGGGTGTACACACGTTGTATATTCTTATCAGTTATAGGTATCCTTCTAAATTCACTTTGGCCTTCTCCCTCATCAAACCACCACAACAAAGCATATAACCAAATGAACATAGATTAGATTTATGCTGGGATATTATCTTGAAACTGTGATCCACATTTTCAAGTGACTATGACAAAATAATCAGATAAACAGAAAGTACTATTTTGAATGGTTCTAGCATTCCAAACAACAAACAAATAGCATAGAAACGAACATGAGAACCTCATAATGAGCTTGTTCCAGTTCTTGAATCTCTGCTTTCTCCAAGTTGGTAATAGTCACAACCCTCAGCCCTTCACTCCTTCCTGTGAGTAGGAAGACCTTGAAACCCAGATCTTGGACCTCTTCTGTACAG
>JAURVB010005099.1:0-16411 GCA_033002965.1 Piper betle
TAGCTACCTTTATTGGTGAGGTTCTATTTCTCTTGATAATCACCAAAATTTTGAGGTTGCTATTGAATTTTGAGTTGACTCTTTTGCATTCAACCCATGCCATACTCCAACGAAAAGCTCTGTGATAACAATTTCGCTGGTAGCCTATAATTAAGCTTAGGGTGTATTTCAAACCTTTTAGGTGTAAACCAATTCGAAAAGTATTTACCATTACTTTTTATTTCACAATGCTAAACTTTGCCCACCTCTTGATATATTTCTCATTTATCCCTTTAAATAACTACAGCAGTTTGTTAAATCAATGTGATCAAGGCATCATCGTCCAAGCCAGATTCAATAGGGATAGCCATCCCAACAACAACCGGCTGAGTTTGAATCAAACATGATGAGTTTATACAAGAAAATTTCGTATTGCCTTATAACTCAATTACTAGGGGTGCTAATTGAGCGAGCGAGCCGAGCTTGACATGTGTTCGAGCTCGGCTCGAATAGTTCGAAACTCGTTCGAACTCGACTCGAGATCGAACGAGTTTTGGACATACATGTTCGAGTTCGACTCGAATATTTTTTATGTGTTCGAGCTCGACTCGAGCTCGAATATACTTAAACTGCTTAATTTTTATGAGCTCGTTCGCCAGCTCGAAACCAGCTCGATTAAAAGTCAAAAGTACTTCACTTAAAAAAAAAATGAAGCCAATGTGGTTTGAACCCACAACCTTGAAGTCATCAAGGTGAATACTTACCATCTCAACTATCTTACTTCTTTGTTATTATATTGTATATATATATATATATATAAAATATAATATAATATAATATAATATAAAGACTATATTATTATATTATTTTATCGAGTCGAGTTCGAATCGAGCTACGAGTCGAGTTCGAGTCGATTTCGAGTTATAACCGAGTCGAGTCGAGTCGAACACGACCTTGCTCAAGCTCGGCTCGTAAGATTCGAGTTCGAGTCGAGCATTTAAATGTCGAGTTTCGAGTCGAGTCAAGCCGAGCCGAACGCTAAATGCTCACGAGCTGGCTCGCTCAATTAGCAACCCTATCAATTACTATTCATACGCTACAAAACAATAAAAACCATTTTAATTTTCATTTTTAAAAATACATGACTTAATAATATGAACAATGAACAATGGGAAGATATGTGTTCTTTATTCATTTCTTCCATGAAAGTCATCTATAGCTCAAAATTAGAAAGCCATCAATAATAAGGGAGTAATCTTAGTTTTTTGGTTTGACATTTACCAATCTAAAATAACAAAAGCAATTAGATTTTTATAGTATATTAATGACAACAAATTGCTCATCCCATAAATGGTCTCTTAACATCTCATTCACTTTATTAAATATATCTTTTTTATATAAAAAGGCCAAGTCTTTGACTCTCTTGATATTATAGGTTTCAAGTTCATTTCTCTTTCAGATTTTGAAGCCCAGCATTGGGCTCTTGGCTGGCTAGGGTGTAGGGTTGCTAATTGAGCGAGCCAGCTCATGAGCATTTAGCATTCGGCTCGGCCGTCGACTCGACTCGAAACTCGACATCTAAATACTCGAGCTCGAACTCGAATCTTACGAGCCGAGCTTAAGCAAGGTCATGTTCGACTTGACTCAATTATAACTCAAATTCGACTCGATAAAATAATATAATAATATAGTCTTTATATTATATAATATAATAACAAAGAAGTGATATAATTGAGATAGTAAGTATTCACCTTGATGACCTCAAGGTTATAAGTGCATTAAAGCTTAAGTCGAGTTCGAACACATAAAAAAATATTCGAGTCAAATTGGAGCATGTATATTCAAAACTCGTTTGATTTCGAGTCGAGTTTGAATGAATTTCGAACTATTCAAGCCGAGTTCGAACACAAGTTAAGTTCGGCTCGCTCGCTCATTTAACACCCCTACCAGGGTGTGAGAGATTCCTTGCCTACTTAATTCAGATTAAATTAACAAGCTTAGACTTCCTGGGTCCATGCTTTTAATTAAAATTAAATCATACCCATCAATTATCCTCAGCGTGCCACGTACCCGGATCAATTTTGTACAAAATAGATATATTTAGTTTACGAAACCCGGTTTAAGTATGAACAAGAGGTACTTGTATATTTAAACTTGTGAGATAATCGTAGGATAAGCCTATTGCACTCATTATTAAATTAGTAAAATAGGTGAAATATAATTGAGCTTTATCTTCTTAACCGGATGTTGAATCGATAATCCAAAGGAGAACGAGGCAAAGAATGAATTTACATTGCGAAAAAATCCAATTAAAATGAAATTGCCAATTAGAGATATAATGAAATAAAGCCATAAAAAAGCCCAATTGTTTGCTTCATAACTCTGTGTTGGATTATCATTATATGCCAACACATTTTTCCATAACATTTTTAAGAATTAGAGTTATGAAACTGCCAATTAGACCACAAAAGCGTTGCTTCAAATTCAAGAGTTTGCAGCGGTCTTCCAACACACAAGTCTTTTTCAGAAATGGGATTTTTTTGCACAACATTTCAAGAATTAGAGTCGGGAGGCTGCCATGCACAGTTTCCAATTCAAAAGTTTGCAGCTAATCCGCACACGTCATAGCTCTTGTCTAAGAACAGAAAAGCCAAACAGTGCTACCTTTGCCATCTTTCATGTTGTCCAAAAGAAAAAAAAGAAACAAACAAACACATTCTTCCAAGAGAATTACAATTGATTCATCACCATAATGTGGTTACAGTGATTTGTGAGTGTGAGATAATTTTTCAGAGCTTGACAAGAGCATAGTTCTAAATTCAAGAGTTAGCATCCAATCCCCACAAGTCATATCACATTCTCCAGAACAGAAGAGCCAAACAGTTCAATCTTTGCCATCCATCACGTCGTCCCAAAGAAGAAAAAAAACAAACAAATTCTTCCAAAGCCAATGTGCAGAAAGTTACAATTTGATCCATCACACATTAGTTATGATGCAAATATGAAAGTGTAAGTAGATGATTGATTCATCACTCAATCTTGAGCTGCAGAACAAACATTTCATTCATCACCACGTTCTGAGAATCATCCAGAGCTCAATCTTGAGTTTGAAGAGCAAAAATTTCATTCAATCATCACAATGTGGTGCAGACTGATCAGCTCCATCTTTGAGCAGCAGAACAAGCATTTGATTCAACACAACAAAAAGTGACCCAGAATTTGTGAATGCAAAAGAATGATCGATCAGAGCTCAATTTTTGAGTTGCAGAGCAAGATATGCAGATCACCTTCCATGGGAGGAAGACGAAGAAGAAGCAGCCATGACCGGTCTCCTCAACAACTTCGACTTGATGATAGCCGCACCTCTACTCCCACAAACTACATGCGCCGCCGGAGCCACCCGTCGCGGCGGCCGGAGATGCCGCCCCCTTCCCGCCGCAGCTCCGCCGTCGTTGCCGTCGGCCGCATTGTCATCCTCCTCCTCGAAAGACAGTGCGCCGGAGTCCATGGACACCACCAGCGACCTCCGCTCCGCCCGGATCCTGCCGACGCTGGCCGGCGTCACGCCCCGGCAGCGCTTCACCTTGAGCTTCACGAGGTTTGGGCACCCGGCCGACAGAGCCACCACCCCCGGGTCGGAGACGGGGCAGTTCTTGATGCAGAGCTTCTTCAAAGGCGTGAACTTGGCGGCGACGAAGCCCAGCTCGGAGTCGCCGACGGACTCGGTGTTGCAGAGCGCCATCCGCTCCAGCGCCGGGCAGTTCCCGGCGAGGGCGTCGAGGGCGAGGACGGTGAGCGGCACCCCCATCAGCACCACCTCCTGCAGGTTGGGGCACTTGGCCGCCATCGCCGACACGCCAGCGTCGCCGACGACGCTCCGGCCGGTTCCGAACTTGCCTCCGGCGTCGATGTGCAGCTTCCGGAGCCGGCGGCAGAACACCCCGACGGCGGCGAAGCCAGCGTCGGAGCAGTCGGAGACGCGGCCGACGTTGAGCACCTCGAGGTCGCGGCACGCCCGAGCGACGGCGGCGAGGCCGGCGTCGGAAAGCTGCACGCTTTCCACCTGCACCTCCACCACCGATGGCGGCAGCTCCTCCATAACCTGGTCCCACGGCCCCGAGCTCCGGCAGACGATGATGGCGCGGAGACGGGTAGCCGATCGGAGAAGAGGGGCGAACAGTTTGGCGTTGTGGAGGTCCTTGAGGCACAACCTCTCCAAGGCGGCGGCGGCGGTTTTGCACCCTTCTTCCCCGGCGCCGGCGAGGAGAAGCGGTGAGGACTGGGCGTCGAGCTTGCGTAGTCGCTTCAAGGAGAGGTCGACGAGGCGACGGCAGTGGGCGAGGAGGGCGTTCAAGCCCGGCGCCGAGAAAGAGCAGGAGGCGAAGGAGAGCTTGGTGAGCGCCGGCCGGAGGCAGGCGAAGGCTACGAGGCCGTCGTCGGAGAGGTTGACGCAGCCCTTGATCTTCAACCGGGACAGCGCCGGCAGCGCCCGGGCGATGTGGGCGAGCGCCGCGTCGTCCACGCTCGTAGCCTTGCGGGAGCACTTGAGGGCCAGGGTCGTGACGCCGGCGAACCGCCCCAGCAGGGACGGCAGCGTCGGGGCAACGTCGGCGCGGGCGCCCAGGGCCAGCCGGTGCCGGCCGCCGGCGTCAACCCGCCGCCACCGCCGGCACACTAGCGAGCAGGCGTTCCGGTCGTGGCAGCCAAGCTTCGCGAAGACGGCCGCCAAGCACTCGTCCGGCAGCTCCGCCGTGCAATCCCCGCTGCCGGCGACGGTGGCTGCAGAAGAACAAGAAGCTCCTTGCCCCATTTCCGCCTCCAATACCACCGAATCCGATGAACAACAAATTGTTTAGCAGAAATCGGGATCGAAGAAGGTCGAAATCGGGGAAAGACTCGAGCTTTCGGCCTAGAATGGTTGTGGGCAAGCAATGGAGGCGGCCATGGCCGGAGCAGCAGCCGCAGCAGCAAGAGTGGAGACAATATCTTAGCTAACAAGGACAAGCGGCCTCATAATGGCAACGAACAAAGCAACAAGGCCGCCATTGCTCCCCACCTTCTTCTTCAATCCCACTTCAGATTGGGATTACTTTCTCGTGCACTCATCGCCATGGTTGGAAGCAAAAGATTCTCGCATTGGCATTCTGGTGGGGAGGACAACTCTTTTCGTTTGTCTTTTTGAATGTTGCTTTGTTTTGAATTGAACTTGCCTCGCCATGTTTTTGTTTACCACCTAAATATATGATTTATGTAGGTGGTGGTAATAGTAATTAGCAAGGTTATTATCGATATAATGTTGATTATAATGTTATTAATCATGACAAATTATCAATTAGTTGGGTAAAAGTGGGGTCTGTTGGAACAGATCATAATTTGGTTTTGAAATTTGTTTGTTCACTTCTGTTGTTGGTCTAGCCCTTTACTGTGAATTGTGGTTGCAGTCTTTAAACGTGTCTGATTTGGGTAGAATAGAGTTTTCTGAGTTGATGGGATTTTTTTATTGTAGTTGGTAATGCTTTCCTGTAAATAAAATGAGAAATAACAGTCATGAACAAGGTTGGACACTTTTGTACTTTGGATTCATTTCTTGTGAGCTCTGGGCTTGTTGGGTCCCGGATCAACTTTAACTTTTCCTACACCAATCACCCTCAAAGCGCTCATATGAAGCGACGCATTAACGGATAAGGGATTTCTGAAAGAGACCCACAAACCTTTCAACACCAACCTTTGCTTTACTTGGAAGAAGGTCAGGAAGCAAGAGCTCTTACTCAATTTGCATGCGCGCATGTCTTTCCTTTCTCTTGACTGACCCAGAAACTCATCCTTCCTCAATTCAATTCCAACACCAAAAAAGTGACCAAATTCCTTCTCTCTCAGGGGCGAAGTAGTTGCACAGTATGGACAATTATTATAAGCTGGCCAAACTTGTTTAATTGTAGTATACGTTTCATCCTCTTTGGCAGCTTACGAAGACCATAATTGATGTTTAACACTTATTACGCGCATAGAAGAAGGAACCTTGCTTGACTCTTGATTAGTTCTCTGGCATCATCAGTGGAAACAAATGAACAAACCCACCCAGCATCGACCATCTTGCAGCGTGTGCTATCTCTAATCGATGTCTCTCGATTGCTTTGTAGCTTGTGCAAGTGTGAACCCTCTGTGCTCCTTGGCCGCTGTAAAAGCATAATGTTTTTTGACTCAGAAAACAAGCATCCATTGCCATCAACAATCTAGAAGAAGACCAGAGGTTGGCTATGCCTGGTTTGGCTTGTCAATTAATCATTGACAAAACAAGGTTAGCTTGGAGTTGTTGCGAATTTGCAATGCCATGTGGATAAAAAAAGATGGGTTGTTTAATTTCCTCCACCTACACCCACATTAGTGAGCTGCACCCACCAAAATCTCAACTTACCTACGCATGTTGCCGCCCCTATAAGGGGACTACACGATGCAGGACGAAGTGGTTATTAACACGGAATTAAGAAAGTAGGATGATTTGATAGTCAGTTGATAAAGTGGAAGACAATTTATACATAGCAATTAGTACAATCAGTTTGGTGATAAATGCAACCCTATCTTACCAAAAGATTCATTTAACTAAGACAACTTATCATGAAAAAACAAATATAGAGCGAAAATTTACCAAAAGATCAGCCGATTGATCAAAATTTTACTCTTTTGACTAATTTATGCTGAATAAAGAATCGACGAACAACAGTCATCTTCTAAGAATGTGTAATTGTGTATTGATTGGTTTCAGTATGCATACTTCTCTGCAAACTGCTGCTCATCTCAAAAGTTTCGTAATCCGTCCCTAGTATTAGTTGACTTACCTCCGCCATTTGTGGGTGTGCCTTCTCCCCCGCAATAAACTCGTGAACATAGCCTCCAAGCTCAATCGAGCTACAACCTGGTACCTTCTCTACTTGTATAGCTTTCATTGAAACCCTTACTTTCTTTGCCAAATCATATCTTCCCTCTGCAGCATAGGTATTAGAAAGAAGAATGTATGCACCAGAGTGATGTTCTAATTGCACCAGACGATGGGCAGCGAGCTCTGCAAAACGAGTTTCTCTTTTAGCTAAGCATGCACTTAGCAAGGCCCTCCACACAATCCCTTCTTCCACAGAATTGCAGAAAGCAGGCAAGTTTTGTACAACATTCATAGCATCCTCAAAACGGCCAGCTCTTCCAAGCAACCCTACAATGCAACCATAATGCTCAGCTCTTGGTTCAATCCCATAAACAGTCTTCATCTTGCGAAATTCTTCCAGCCCTTTATCCACCATGCAAGAATGACTGCAGGCAGTAAAAATGGCAACGAAGGTGGCAGCATCAGGGTTAAATCCATTCATTTGCATCTGCGAGAACAGCTCGAATGAGCCGTCTCCGTCTCCATGTGTTCCCAATCCCGAAATCATTGCATTCCAACATATGACATCTTTACGAGTTACTTCATCAAAAACCTTCTTGGCTTCTACCAAGGATCCACATTTTATGTACATGTCCAGTAGAGCAGTGCCCAAACGGGCATTTAGCAGAAACCTCCTCCTCTCAACATAACGATGTATCCATGTCCCAGTATCTAGAGCACCCATGTGAGCACAAGCGCAAAGAGCAACCACCAAAACACTTTCATCAGGCTCCATCCCATCCAACTGCATCAACTGAAACAATTTCAATCCTTCCTTGTAGCAATTATTCTGCACATAACCCGAAATCATGGCACCCCATATACCCCTGTCCTTGACCGGTGCACCACGAAACATGACAACCGCAGAATCAACATCCCCTTGCTTACAATACCCAGATATCAAAACCGTCCAAGCTACCTCAGTTCTGTCAGGCAAACAATCAAACACAAGCCTTGCAGAATGCACGTCACCCGAATCCGAGTAAGCCAGCATCAAAGTGTTACCTACAAAGATATCATCATCATACCCAAGTTTCATCACTTGCCCATGAACCTGCCTGCTAAAATTCGTGTCTTGGAGCTGGGAAGCAGCCTTGAGCAGGTAAGGGAAAGTATAGTTATCTGGACAAACACCATTTTTCATCATCATGCGAAGAATACCAGCAACTTCAACGAGCTCCCCACTTAGCAAAAACGCCTTCATCATGGTGTTGTAGATACACAAGGAGGGCAATTCAATCCTTCCAAACAGCAGCTTTGCGTAGCAGAGGCTGCCATGAACAGGGTCGGCGCAGAAGCCCACGAGCCGACTGATGACATAGCTGTCTTCCCCAATCCCGCCTGCCACCATCCGGGCGTGAATTTGTTTCATTTGTTTCATGTTGGTGACAAGCTTGATGATCTTCATGCATCCATACATTTCTACTGCTTACGAACATGATTTCAATCATTCTCCGTTAGTGTTGCTCGGTAGTATTCAAGGATGGGCTGATTGAATGCGGGCAGTGGAAGCCATGCATTGGTGTGATACTCGGTCGCCGGCTCAAACTGATCAGCCGCCATGGCCACCAAAACCAGCCATTTCCACAGGACCCTCCACATAATATATATATGTCATATCCGACACCTCTATCAAATCATCCAAATGCATGCAGACAAACCCAGATTCGCCTAGTCTACTACTTCCTAACCTCCCAAAACTTCAATAGCAACATATACTCGGCCTATGGAGCTACCATTCGTGGCACTGAACAAGCTTGAGCTTCAAAAGAACCAATCTTTGCGCTCAAATTGCGAAAAAGCTTACAACCCACAATCAAAGATACCACCAAAAAGCAACCTCTAGCACCGAATATATATGACCATTTTGGTTCCTGAAAATTGGAAAAATAAAACAGTTCTTCTGCATTCACATTGATGACCGATACCACCGAGAGCTAAGAAGAGGCAAGACGAGGAGGAGAGAAGTTACCGACGGAGAAGGAAGGTGGTCGTCAATGGCGTCGGGGTAGATAGAGAGGGGAAGAAGACGAAGACGATTTGGGAATACGTAATTGGGCCTACCTTCAAGTAGATTGGGCCTACTAATTGGGCCTGAACCAGGCCCAGTAAATTTAGTAGGCAAGCGTGTTTAATTTGGAGCTGGACATTGAGATTCTTGTTAAATTTAAGGGCTCTCTTTGCTCATTCTAAATTTGGTAGGCACAAAAACATAAGCCGATTTCCGCAATTTTTTGTTCAATTTTTAGTGGAATGAAATTTTCATTAGTTCGAGTCAAGGCGATGGACCCCTGGCCTCTGATGTCCATATAAATGACATAACAAGGATAAACGCCCCCCTTGACCTCGATTTGAATAGATGTAAGACCTATTGCTCGCGCAATTTGGGATCTTCATTTTGGTTAACCGGCTTATTTACTTCGCAAACGGATATGCCGGATTGGCTTACGGATCTATCAGGAGAGAGGTTCCACTGTGTGTTTACTTATCTTAATTCAAAGCTTCTTAGATCAATACATCAGTACGTCGAAAATGATATAGAAAATATATAACCCATCTCCTCGTTCTATTAATGTTACGTTCCATATGCTTTGCTCCATTTTGGTAAAAATATAAGTGTACAGTTTTCTGGAGAACCGACCCAAGAAAAATCTGACCATTTTTGGGGATCCAAACCCTAAATCCATTCGTAACCATGCCATGCATGCATACAGTCTCCTGGGGATCGGAACTGCAAATAATCCCTTCAGTAGTATATTCAAGGTTATAGCAATGCAGTTTGCTTCAGAAAAATGCAGCTCCACATGTATATGCAACACCACCAAGAAATGGAGAAAATGTTTGGTGCATCTGTATTTTACGTACGTGCACGAAACAAGCTTATGATCGCTAGCATTTAATCTGTATTATCAGTCAACCCCCTAGCTATTTAGATCAGATCATATCATTGATGAATAAGATGTGGTTTTTTCATTTCAGAAAATTAATCTTCCTTTTATATATGCAGTTAGAATGTTATTGATCATCATATATGTAGATGCATATATCTAGAACATTGCGCATATAGCATTGTATACATATATATATTTCCATGTCATTCCATGCCATTCCAAGTTAAGATAACGTCTTACAAAGTTTTGGGTTAGTGATATATGCCTAACAACAAGGAAACGTAGCTTGTTATCTAGATCAGGCCTAGCTAGAACAGTATACTATCTGTGATGGATAATATATACCCGAGAAAGGTCACGCCCAGGCAGCATGTGAGCTCAAACTTCTGGCCTATCATCTTCACGCCAGCTTATGCACAAGATAAAATGATCTATATCTCTTATTGATCAAGAAAAATTGTCAAGCGTGTAGTGGTCGGCCACATTAAGGGCCTCAATTATGGTCCGTCCCAAGGAACATATTGCCAGCCCTTGTCCAAAGTCGTCTTCCCTGCTTCCCCAAGGGAAACGCTGCTGGGGTACCCTCCAGAGAAGGAGCTACCACGTTCATCCCAAGACCTTGCCCTCATCTGGGCATGCACGGCAATAGTCGAGTACTTTCCGATACATGTTGGCAAGAACTGAATCATTTGTCCCAATATGTCTTCTTCATTACTAGCTACTCTTCAATGTACCATATATTGTACAAGTGCAATTAATTAAATTTGCCTTCTTATTCAAGATCATGCATAATATGTAATATTGATTCAACAATGATCATCTCTACATTAAAATTACAGCTAGATCAGTTAATTAATTTATTCTTCTTCTTTCAAGTAATTGATATGGAGTGAAAGTGTTCGAGTTATTACAAAGAGTAAAGTTTTGATGGCCTGATGCTTATTTTTTAGACCAACCCTATTCAAACAAAGTAACATGAACATTGGCGGAGTTAGGTTGTTCTGTTATATATTTATCAAGATAACAGCATGTATAGTCAGATCAGTGCATTACATTCCAGAAATGATTTACTCTAAGTTTCTACCTAGCCCCCATCAAGAGAACCCACGCCATAAATTATTAGAAGATTGTTTCTTGATGCCTGCTAATGTTCTCTAGCTCCGTTTGGTTTGAAACAAACTGAGTGTTTGGGCTCAATCTAATTCTAAATATCACTATGTTTCCTACATCCTCTGACGATTCTTGCACTTGCCCATTACAGGTTTTATCTCAATCTCCACAAATTCCAAGTAAAGTAGTGCTCCTTGTTTGCCAATCAACGAAGAAATGATCATATCACATTTATCCAATTCGTTGCAGTTGGCCCAGCTCTTTACTCCCAATGCATGCATACAAGCCGTTATGGTGGAAAGAACTGTCAAAAAGAGAGTCAACAAAAAGATTGTCCAAACCCTTTTAGGATCGTCTCCATGCGTGGTTGGGAAGGCCTACACATTCTCTCTTTGGCGGGCATGGTGGCCCCTGAATAAGCTGGCTTCCTCCTTGCAGATGCTAAACATGAACTGAAAGGTCATTCATGTTATACAATGCATCTGGGATATGCCCTTTTCTTGATCTACTTCCTGGATGTCAATCATTGAGATGAATGAATTGGCTACATCGCTAGCTCAAGATATATAGAGAGTTGGTTTGCCAACTGCCAAATATTCTTGGGAATCAGATAAGTACGCTGAATATAAAGGGTGAAGTGAGGGGCAGTGGTTAAGAATTTATAAAGATTGGCCACTCCTAAAGCAATTTATTGCTATTATATCCGCTGTGACAAACAAGCGAATAAACTGTTATTGCTTCGGACTTTGCTCACACTAGAATGTGATGGGATGGATTTACTGGCTATTACAGATGAACGCACCGCCCATTTTATTGATCATTGTTTTAACGAAATGAGTGTATCGTCCACCATGGCCGGTTGGTTGAGGACACCTCTTCTTGAGAGCTCTTCAACAGTGAGATTCTTTTCGGTCTGTTTGCTGTTAGAAATTAAGAGTAAATGATGTGACTAAGAGGAAAAAAATAAAAAATAAAAATATCTACTACAACAAAATATTTTGTTCATAATGAGTTGCGGGCATATTTAAAATTGGCACGGGCTAAAACTCGAGGAAAAAGTAATGTCCATAATATAATTTTACAAATTATGAAATAATGTCTCAAATATATATATATATATATTATATTATATATATATATATATATCTATGATATTATATTCTACGAATTGTGTTGTCGTAGGTCATATATATTTTGAAGGTATTTATTTGTGATTTTTAAGATTATTTTATGGGTTATACTTTTCCTCGCGACAGAATAACCCACGACAATTTTAAATATACTTCACGTCTTGCTATTGGTAAAAGTGAAAATTTTTATAATAATTTTTTCATTTTTCTTGTGTATTTGATTAGGGAAAAAGGGGGTAAAAATTGTATACCATCATTCTCTTTTTTTTCTCATTTCTTTGCATTTGTATAAGAAAATGATTGTGAGGAGATTTTCTATCATCGTGGAAAAAATATTACTATTTTTCACATTTAATTTAATTTCAAACCAAACAAACATAAATGTGAAAAAAAATTCCACACTTTCTTTCCCTCTTTCACAGCCAACAGCTCCACCCTTAAGCTGCAGGGGTGTGTGCATGTTCAATTGTCTTGTTAGCCAAGATTTTGATGAAATATAAGTTAGAGCTAATAATTAAGGTGATTCTGACAAATAAGTCTAAAATATAAGAAATATAAGTCTCACTTACTTTAGATGATGATAAATAATATATATATATATATATATATATGAGAGAGAGAGAGAGAGAGAGAGAGAGAGGAAAAGGTTGTTGTAATAAAGCACAACCAACATGGCTGTGCTCGAATTTGTTTAGAACCGTCCGATTGAGATCCGACGGCTGGGAATAAAATCGCGCCCTCCTCTGTTTCACTCCAATTTCCTCCTCCGCGGCGTGCAAACCGCCATCGCCGGTGGAGTCCTCCTCGGCCACGGTGGCTGTGCCGACGACGACGACGACCTCTCCCCTTCCTTCGTCTCCGCCAAGCCCATCCCTTCCCCCGCCTCAAAGGCGTCATCTTTCCATGGAATCGCGGCGAAGCCCGCCGCCCACGCCATCCCGGCCAAGCCCGCCGCAGCCAACTTAGCCGGCGTCGGCAGCGTTGATTGAGGAAATGATAACGGTGGACTCGCCGGCGATCGCTTCCTCACCGGACTCCCAAGCCAACGCCTCACGGCCGCGGTGCTGCACGGTGTCCGGGAGAAACAGAGCCACCGACTCGGTGGAGTTTCCAAAAGATTGCAGCTTCAGAAGATGTAGCCGGCGTTGGAGTCGATCGAGGCGATGGAGCCGGTGGTGGAGGTGACGGCGGGCGGCGGTCGCCGGCGGTCGGGGTGGAGTGGCAAAAGCAGAGGAGGGGACGATTGGGGGGAAAAATGACTCGATGGCAATTTCGTAATAAAAACTTGACTCGATCCCGACTCGAGTCAATATTAAGAAATATATCCCAAAATATATAAAAATATAATAAAATACCATAAAATAAAATAATTGAGTTATAATTGATTATTTTCTTATATGGTATTTTAATCTATTTTTTCATATTTTTCGAGATATATTTCGTAATATTGACACGAGTCGGGACCGAATCAAATTTTTATTTTAAAACTACCCTTCTCGAAAAAAATGAAAAAAATAGGGTAATATACCATAAAATAAAATAATCCATTAGAATTCGATTATTTTATTTTCCGGTATTTTCCTGTACTTTTTTATATTTTTCAGGATTTTTTCTTGATATTGACCCGAGTCATGACCATGCTTACACATGGTCATGACTCGTGTCACTATTAAGAAATAAATCTCAAAAATATAAAAAAATACATGAAAATACCAGAAAATAAAATAATCGAATTCTAACTCGATTATTTTATTTTATGGTATTTTACCCCATTTTTCATTTTTTTTCGAGAAGAATAGTTTTTAAAATAAAAATTTTATTCGATCCCGACTCGATGTCAATATTACGAAATATATCTCAAAAATATGAAAAAATAGATTAAAATACCATATAAGAAAATAATCAATTATAACTCAATTATTTTTATTTTATGGTATTTTATTATATTTTATATTTTGGGATATATTTTTAATATTGACTCGAGTCGGAACGAGTCGAGTTTTATTACGAAATTGCCATCAATCATTTTCCCCAATCGTCCCCCTCCTCTACTTTGCCACTCCACCCCGACCGCCGGCGCCGCCGCCCGCCGTCACCTACACCACCGGCTCCATCGCCTCCATCGACTCCAACGCTGGCTACGTCTTCTGAAGCTGCAATCTTTGGAAACTCCACCGAGTCGGTGACTCTGTTTCTCCCGGACACCGTGCAGCACCGCCGTCGTAAGGCGTTGGCTTGGGAGTCCAGTGAGGAAGCAATCGCCGGCGAGTCCACCGTTATCATTTCCTCAATCAACGCCGCCGAAACCGGCTAAGTTGGCTGCGGCGGGCTTGGCCGGGATGGCGTGGGCGGTGGGCTTTGCCGGGATTCCATGGAAAGATGATGCCTTTGAGGCAGGAAGGATGGGCTTGGCGAGACGAGGAAGGGGAGAGGTGCGTCGGAGAAGATAAGGAGGGTAGGTACACATCGTCGTCTCCACCGCCACCGTGACCAAGGAGGACTCCACCGGCGATGGCGGATTGCAGCTGCGAAGGAGCAAATTGCAGTGAAATAGAGGAGGGCGCGTTTTATTCTCCAGCCGTCAGATCTCAATCGGACGGCTCTAAACAAATTCGAGCACAACCATGTTGGTTGTGCTCTATTACAACAACCTTTTCTTCTATATATATATATATAAATAGGGTAAAAATTTCCCGTGCCAGAGCAGAAATCTTTACCTGTGCAAAATCTAATCGGGGTCGTCCTTATGATCAGACGACCGAGATTTAATGAAAAAAAAATCCTCCCCCTTTTTCGCTAGTGGCTAGGTTCCAGCCAGCAGTCGGGTTCCAGTTACGGCCAGCCGGGCGGAGCGGGTGGGGCAGGCTGGGTGGGAGGTGGCGAGGGGGTGGTGGGCGGAGGAGGGGTGTAGCACCCAAATCCGGTTCACGCTCGTGAACCGAACCGCACTATTACTGGCCCTAGTTAAGTTGGCTAACCCGAACCTAACTCATGCGGATCCAATCTCAGCGTCTTAAGATGAAGATACAACCTCGCAATGCATGAATGAATGCACAAACCCTAACATGGTACTACATGAATGACATGCAATTCAAAGTACACACCAATACAATTACGATCAAACTCAATAAAAATTCTAAAATAAAACGGACAGAGTCTCCCTTAAAAAGTGCAATTAGGGTCCACCCTTTCAAAACAACATATACCAATATATGCATATATCAACAATTTCAATCACACATAATCTAATATACTGTATACTCATTATAGAACATGAGTTTCAACCCATCACACTTCCGCTGCGCGCTCTGATCACATTTCAACTCTTGTCATCATGTCTTAGCTTTTCATGACGTCACAACATCATCTCATTGTATTTAATCATATCCTATCATGTCTTAGCATTTCACATCATTCACAGTATAATAGAATCATAAATGAGAATATTAACCACTCTATCGATTGACATGTGTGTAAGCGACAACAATGCTCCTCCGTCTAAGCTGGCTCCTCCAACTCGTGATTATTACCTACATATAGTATAAAAACACGTCAGTAACAAGTGTTACTTGGTCCAGAAAATAAAATAACTATAACAGGTTGAGCTATGAGAGCAAACTCTCATATGAAAGAAACATCATATACTCCACATAGGAACACTCTGAAGGGCACTATTGAGGAGCCACTGGCTGCAGACTCGGTGGCATCCCGAACTTACTGATCTGCTACTGCTGATGCTGATGCCACTCTCGACATTTTCTTACTTCATTGTTCAGGTCTCAAATCCTAAGCCCTCTCCTTACCTCCATATTTCTCCTGGCCTTGAGCACGAAGGCCGAGTATTCTCAGGCAGTCGCCTTTAGTACCTTTTGAACCACAAGTCCGGACATGCGCTGTACTAAACAGTGCCTGTAAACCTCACGTTCTTCGGGTGTGAGGAACTCAAACGCGGAGTTGTCGGGATCCCTCGGGAATGGAACAGTTGACTGGCACTAATCCAGAGCCCGCTTTGATTGTCATGGCATCCTGCTCATGGTGCGTGCAGTCGGTTTCTCAACCTCTCGTCCTCACTGAAAATGTGAAAACTACATATATATATATATATATATATATATATATATATATATATATATGGAAAAAGATTGCTTTCTCCATGGTACAACCATCTTGGCTGTGCTGGAGAACGATCTTAACCGTTGGATTAGCATCCAACGGCCAAGATCAAAAAAAAAGGGGCGGCGCGCCTGGGGAGCGACGGCGTAGGGGCGCCCCTGATGCCCGGCTGGCGGAGACGACCGGTGGCGCGAGTGTTTAGGGGGGCGCGCGCGCGAGGCCGAGGGGGGCGCGCGCGCGTGGCGGGGGCCGCGCGCGCACCGAACGGCCGT
>JAURVB010005100.1:0-48670 GCA_033002965.1 Piper betle
CTATTGCGATATAAATTATTGTTATATATATATACTATATTGTGTGTATTTTAATAGGTCGTCCCCTTATTGCACTTTTAGGGGGAGGTTTTGTCCGTTTTACCCCAAGTTTTATGAATTTTGTTGCTATTTTAATTATTTTGGTGTGTAGTTATTATCATGACATTCACGTAGTTTCCTGTTAGGGTTTTGCATCCCATTCATATATTGTTTACGCATTAGTGGCGTGCTCCATCTTGAGACGTCGAGAGGGTTATGTCGTAGCCGTTTAGGTTTTGAGTCAGCCAACGTAATCGGTTTATGAGTAGTTCGATCCGGTAACAGTTCCGGGTCCGGGTTTAGAGAAACCAGATTGGGGTGTGTATAGATGTTCTTTTCCTAGTTTTCTTATTCCCTATATGATTTTATATTATATATACAAAAAAATATGAAGTATATTAAATCATAATTTTCTAATAACATCCAGGTTTTTTAATTATATGAGAATATATTAAACTATTCGCTTAGCGTAATTTTTATTAATTATTAGTAGCTATATTATTGACATTTATGTTTACAAAGCCATCAAATACCTTGAAGTCATGTCAAGAGTAAATATAGGTATTGTTTCCTAAAATTAATCTTAATTAAAACTAAATTTAGTCTTGCTGTTTTTAATTTTATGTTAACATAAAATTATATAAAAACGCATGACAATATATTAAATCATAGTTTTCCTATTATATTAGAATATATATGACAATATATTAAATTATCTACTTGACATAATTATATTTATTTAGATAGAACCATAGTTGTAAGTACCATATCATACCTTCCAATTGTACCCGGTCTATGACATAGTACATTGAAATCTTTTACAGTTAATACCTTTGTAGTATTTTAAATCATACCAATTTTTTTGATCTAGTTTTTTGTTAAAAGACTTGATATTTTAACCTGTATTTAATACAATATTGATGAAAAATACAGTTTAATATGTAATAAAATATTATATTTATAATTTTATGATGTAGTTGAACCTAGTTAGACCGGTCAAACCAAATTCGGTATGAAAATTGGTTTGATATTTAAAATTATCTTAATTTATTAGCTTCATTGTAATATAAAGATTTTCCTATTATATGAGAATATATAGAATTATTTTAACCGGTATGTAATAAAATATTCATGAAGAAATACATTTTTAATATTTAATAACATATTTTATTTATAATTTTAGACTGTGGTTGACCCTGGTCCGACCGGTTGAAACAAATATGCTATACACTAACTATAAATCTGATATGATAATCGTTATGTTTTTAATGGTTATAATAATATATGGGCTTTCCTACTATACGAAAAAATGATAATATACTAAATCCTAGTTTTTAAAATAAATATTTTCCTATTATATGAGAATACATGAAATTATATTAAACTCTCAACTTGACATAATTATATGCATTTAGATGAAACTATACTTATAAATATCGCACCGTGCCTTCCAATTGTACCCGATCTATGGCATACCACATTTAAATTTGGTACAATTCATGCCACTAGCATTTAAAATCGTACTCAATTTTTTGATCTAAAATTTTAACAAAATCAGGTTTTTTATAAATAAAAAACCTGATTTTAAGTAGTATTCAATAAAATATTGATAATTTTTTTAAATTTAATAAAATATTTTTATTTGTACTTTTGTAATATGGTTGAACCTGATCGAACTAAACATACCTTGTACCATTTATAAATTCGGTATGACATCAGTCTGATATTTAAAATCATAGATGAAACTTCAATTAATCTTAGTTTTCTTATCTTCACTTTAATATATATATATATATATATATATAGATATATAAATTATTTTAACCATGATTTAATAAAATATTGATGAAGAAACATATTTTTAATATTTAATAATATATTTTACTTATAATTTTATAATGTGGTTGAACTCGGTTCAGCCAGCTGAAATAAATATACCTTATAGTTGCTATAAATTTGATATAACAATTATTATGCTGTTGATGGTTATATTGTTGGGGTTCCTACTTCAAAATTGTGAAGTGTTTTGAAGTGTTAAGTGTATTTATAGGTGTTGTTTTTGTAGTTTTTTGCTAATAAATATATATTTTTATTATATAAGAACACATGCAATATTTTAATTCTAATTTTATAATAATAATATATGCAGGCTTTCTTATTATATGAAAATACATTAAAATATTTACTTAACATATTGATTGTTGGTGGTTATATTATTGATGGTTGAGTTATTGAGGATTTTTTCTATTACAAAATCGTGAAATGTTTTTAAGTGCCAAGAGCAAATATTGGTGTTGTTTCCTATAATTAATTTTAATCAAAATAGCAATTATTCTTTATTTTTTAGTTTTATTATAGTATAATAGGTTTTCCTATTAAACGAGAACACGTGAAAATATATTAAATCCTAATTTTTCTATACTTTCATATTATATAAGAGCAAATAACAATATATTGAACAATCCACTTAATATATTTATATGTATTTATTTAAATTGGAACATAGTTATAGAATATTGTATCATGCTATATAGTTGTACCCACTATAACATGTATCGTGTTCAAGTCCAATTCAGTTCATGCATTTTCACTATTTTAAATTATACCTTTTTTAAATAAAGTTTTTAACAAAGAGTTGGCTTTTGTTGAAAATCATGGTAGTTTAACCTATATTTAATAAAATATTGATGAAAACACATTTTTAATATATAATAAAACATTTTATTTATAATTTTATAGTGTCATTGAACCTAGTTTAACCAATCGAACCAAATATACCATGTGCCGGCTATAAATCCTAATTTTCCTATAATTTATAATTATATGAAAACGCATGACATTATATTAAACTATTTATTTGACACAATTATATGTATTTAGATGAAACTAAAGTTTTAAATATCTCATTATACCATCCATAAGTAATTGATTTATTGTGTATTGCCTTGAGATCTGGTACGGTTCATGTCATTGTACTATTTTAAACCGTACATGATTTCTTAATTTGAAATTTTCATAAAAAAGTTATTTTTATTGAAAATCATGGTATTTTAACTAGTATTTAATAAAATATTGATTAAAAAGATATTATTAATATTTAATAAAATATTTTATTTATAAATTTATAATGTAGTTGAACCAAAATCAAATAGTCAAACTATAGATGATAATCAGTATTAATATCTAAAACTATGAACGGAAGTACAATTATTATTAGTTTTACTAGGCTTTCCTAATATATGAGAATACATAGAACTATATTAAACCCTAATTTTCTTATACTTTCCTATTATATAAGGGCAGTGACAATCTATTAAACTATCTACTTAGGGTAATTATATGTGTTTAGTTTTAGTTTTCCGAATCAATTGACCATATATTTGTCTTAGTTTTACCAAGTACAAATTTCCTCTTGTGATAACCAAATAATTAATGAATTTTTATATTCAAGTGTTCAAAGAATACCAGCTAATTTTTAAACTATATTCTTAGATTATTTTCCTAGAAGACGGTTATGAAATTTAAGATAGAAAAAATTGTTACATCGGTACAATCAATGAAGACCCATCATCACTGCTTTAGTTTATATGTTCCTATTTAAAGGGGAAAACTCTTTATTAAAATTATTCTTAATTCTTAATTCTCCTAATTTTCCTAGTTTTTGTTTTTCTAATTTTCTTGTGATATTAAGCTTTCCTATTTTATTAGAATGCCTAATTTTCATAGATTTAGATTTTATAATTTTCTATAATATTAGGTTTTCTTATTTTATTAGAATACTTAATTATCCTAGTTTTCCTATAATATGTAGACTTTCCTATTTTACGAGAACCCATGATGACGATATATTAAACTATCCACTTGGCGTAATATTGACTTGGCATAAAAAACCTTGCTATTAGATGGATATAAATATATAAAAGGAAAATCTCCTTATTAAAGTTATTCTTAATTCTTAATTTTTAATTCTCATAATTTCCCTAGTTTTAGTTTTTTTAATTTTCCCAATAATATTAGGGATTTCCTATTTTATTAAAACACCTATTTTTTCTAGTTTTAATTTTCCTATAATATTAGGTTTTCTTATTTTATTACAGCACCTGATTTTTCTAATTTGAGTTTTGCTATAATATATAGGCTTTCCTATTTAACGAGAACATGTGACGATGAGAATATACGACGATATATTACACCACATATTATCCACTTAGCATAAAAAATGTGTTATTGGATAAATATATCGTTATATTAGTATCAAGAGAACACGTGAATTTTTTTTCTAATTTTCTTATAATATGAGGATTTCCTATTTTATTAGAAAATCTAATTTTTCTAGTTTTTATTTTTTTATAATATCATGTTTTTTACTTTTATTTGAACGCCTAATTTTTTTAATTTTAGTTTTCTTTTAATATATAGACATTCTTATTTTAAGTGAACAGGTGGCGTTTCCTAGAAGTGTAGGGAACGTCACCCGCGTTTTCAAAATTGGCGAGCGAAACCCTAAATTCTCTTCCCTTCTACTATTTTTGCTAGTATAAAAGGGAGACTCGATCTCCAACTCTGATGTAGCCGAAAATTTTGATGCATTTGAGGTCTGAAGGCGCCGTGTTTCTGATTGCGTCCTCTATGTGGCGGCTTAACGGAGTGGAGGAATGCGGACGCATAGGTTTCGAATTTTGTAGATTTCATCCACGAATAGCCTTTGGTGAAGCTCAATCTCCTCTTTTATTTCTGGGTTTTGGGGGCTCTCACCAATCTTTCTTTCCATTTGTTATCAGAGGGAAAGGAAAGGCTTAGATATGGTTTGCAGGAATTGAGTCGCTCTTCCTGGATTTTCACCAGGGAGACCGAATAACATCCTGCTACATAAATTACATAAATCACCCTTTCGTGTTATATTGTTTCCGATTTGGATCCTGTGATGGTTTACAATCTTTGAGACCTGATTTTTGTCCTGATGTCAACTTTAGCACTTGTAACTGAGGATCCGATAAACTGAAAGTCTGTCTTTTTTTATATATATATACTACAATTTGTGTTCTAATTTTCGGTACATAAATGATGAAATGCACTGGGCTCTGAGCTATTGCATAATGATGCAAATGCATGCCTAGAAAGCAATGTCTGATACGAGTTTTTTTCTTTCCCCAAACATTCATAAATTTATAGATTTTCAGTCTCTTAGCTTTGATTTTCGTGGCATGGGGTATAGTATTTTCATGTTTTTATCACATTTTTCCAATAATAAAAAGAAATGTGAAATAAAACTGAAGCATAACCAGGGTCATAGTATCAAACATAATGACTAATTGCGTGCTTGAGAAAAATATGCTTACAATCGGCCATGGCCCCTGAGCGTATCATGTATCGTATATGCTACGAAAGGGTTATGCTCGATTCACATTAGTTTCTCTTACAAACGTCTTGAGGAGTGTATTACAAGAGCTTAAATAATCAGTCAAGTTTGTGGAGTTGAGAAATAGTTACATTAGATAATGGGAATATAATTGTTGAGTAAGGGGCAAGAACCGGGAAATATGAAGAGTGCAATAGCTGAACACATATCACATTCACCAGAGGAAAGCTAAAGCCATCGCCATCGGCAGCTCTTGTAGCCCTTCATGCAAAGCCGAATCAATTGATATAAGAACTTCGATTAAAACGAAAAAAGGTATCAAGACAAAGCAGAGTCAGAAAAAATGATACACATTATCAAAAGAAAATGTAGTATGCAACTATGATTTGTAAAGAACTCCTGGGCATAGCATGTGTGACATTTCAGGACCATCCACGCCATAATCCAATGTTACAAAATGGAACTTGTGCAAAATTATAATTTAGGTTCACCTCCAAAAAACTACAAAAGTGGACCATGCTCAATTCTTTTCAACGAACTGGGGATGAAAAGAAAATAACAAGGAAATAAACAAAAAATCCAGCCACTAAAATCGCCCCATATATATAACCCTGCGAGGATGGTATAGGTAGCTTGTACTCGATTTTGCAGCATCTCATTTTCTCACTCTCCGTCACCAGAACACGATCCACATATCTGGCGGAACGACAGAAACAAGGTGAGTGGCACGCCATCGATATGCACAAAATCAATAACTTCACAGGCTTGGTGTAATGATGTCACATTATGAGAAGGAAATGGCTTACTGTCGCGTAAATATGGTGCTCTGGAATATTTCTGTGCTATTGAAATGCGCTTCCTCTATCCGATGGTCATATAACAAGGATGAAAGATCCACAAGCTGTTCTTCAAGGTTCTGTAGACAAAAATTATGGGAGATGTAATAACCTACACAATATTAAAATCATGAAGCAAATTTAAACATGAATAAAAGAAAAGGTCCAGCAATGAGAGTTCTTATGTCAAAAAAAGGTGTCACTTACATCTAAATACTGCTCCAGACGTTGAACTAATTCGTGAGGAAATGGCTCTGGTAAGTTGGTAGTTTTCTTGTAGAATTTTTCTATCCACAATTCTGTGTTAGTTTTCTGTCTTTTACCCTTCACCGGTTCCCCTAGAGGTGTTCTCAAATATTGGCTAGCAAATGCCTGCACAGCCTGCAGAAACACACAAATTTGAGGAATGCAATGGACCACTACTTGGGTGAATCCAAGTATGTTCGTCCTATTAGTCCAACAAAGTACCTCTGAAGTCTCCCTTATATTTCGTAATGCAGAATCCACACGACCATATATTGTACTTCTCTGCAGAAATAAATTTGTGTAAATGAAAATTATACGAAAACATAACAGTCATCTGGTTTATTGACACAGAGAAATAGAGGCCTCACAACTACTTCAACTATCGTGGGGTTACGAAATCATGTTTGTATAGACTAGCTAGAGATCTTATATCAAACTTGAAGAACTTATATCAATCCTTAAGACAGTAATTATATGCCAAGTCATGCAGATCTTTCCATTCGCCCTACTTCTAAAGCAAATGCTGTTTCATTTTTCCCTTCTAAAACAAATAATAAAATAACTACTGCATCACTGAACCTTGTCTGTAATATCCACTACTTAATTATAGACTAACTCAGCTCTCATTAACAAGGATTTTAGTTATAAAATAATGATAGCAGCTTTACCAAAGCAACATCCTGGAGCATTTTGCTGATTTGAGAAGCATTAGAGAAAGGGCCAAAGGGATGACAACCGGTGGCCCAAAGCCAATCCAAAACTGGCCTGTCATGAACATGTGAAGCTTTCTCATAGGGAGCACTTAATCCACCCACCGCAGATGCAAGACCAGCTAAGATGTGGCGCTGAGCTTGTGAGGCAACCGCATGTCTTCTTTCAGTCTCTGATACATAGCTGTACACATCAGAAAACATGAATACTTCCTACTAAAATTTTCTTTGAAATACAAAAATATTATTAGCCACATCAAACTAAGTATTCAAGATATTGTATATGAATGGACGATGCTCAAATTTGTAAAGAAAATTATGTTTATCTTTTGAAGTTAATCATCAGAAAAGGAAACTCTAATTTTCCTCTCACCTCAAAGGAATGTTTGAATTTTCATGTTGGAGAACAATAACAACATCTTTACTTGCCCACACAAGGCTCTCATCTTCCATGAGAAGATTTGGATCTACTCCAGCCAGTGACAGAACAAACCTGAAAAAATGTCAAGACTATAGGAACCCAGAAGCACTCTATTCTTATCTTACAGATTAAACACTACCAATTACAATTACAAGTATGAGCGAAGCTCGATTTAGAAGGAAATGGCCGAAGTAAGAGGATCTTACACAGGTATTACTCTGGTTCCATATGTACGATGTACATTTCCATGATTGTTTTTCTTATTCCAGAATCTTTCTTTATTCTTCAGTTTAGAACTATATGTGGCCCATAGAGGCCGATGCTTGATTACTGAATCCTCTGAAGCATCAGTGTCCATCCAGTGCTGAAAGTATAGCATAATAAAACTGGAAGTCAGGGGTACACATTAAACACTGCATGCAGTCCACATGCATTTGACAACAAGACAAATGGATTTGCAGGCATGACATGATACTCCCAAAAGGGTCCCTGCCATAAGCATAACCTTAGTATTGTTTTGGAGAGTTTGAACTCCCTTAGATTTTGCTCCAACATTAGATGACTCAAGCAAAAAAAAAAGGCAATACACTTGCCTAATATTAATGCTAAAAACAGTCCCTCCCTAATAAGTTTTTCTTTGCAGGACATCAGACATTTTCTTATATAGCAACTGTCATTCTGCCATATGGATTCCATAACATCCAATTAAAAGGTTGGACAGATATCCTAGTAAGATGAAGTGGTGAGTATGTAACACAACTATGGCTTCTTCCACAAATTTCATCAACCATCTCCGTTGTTAGGAAGATGGCCGGCCTACCAAATCAAAATTCAAACAAGATTAAAATTACTCCATTTACATGAAGGAAAGCACACACCTGACGAAGGAAAAATTTACTTGACAAAGAGGGATCAGCAACCTCAAGTATTCCTGCAGCAAGAACATCAGCTGAGCGCTCCATTTCCTGAAGATTAGATTTGTCAACTTGAGAACAGATATGAACATATGCTGTACACAGAACATATAAAATATGAAGTAGCGTATCAACTTATAAGTGCTGATATTTTTTGATAGGAATAACAATAGCATGATGATCAACAAAGTTCATACAATGGGCTCAGAAAAATCTTAAACAACCCAGACAGGATAAAATAGCAACAAAAAGATTTGAGATAGTGTTTTCTGCCTGGGAAACATGAGAAAAAAAATCTAACTAATTGAAGCTATTTTAATCAATGACCTCCATGCATCTAGAGTTATGTCAAAGGCCATGTGAGTCTACTTACTTCTTTTAAAATAGCACCATCCAAATATGTAGCTGTACGGACATGAAAGCGGCCATCATTTTTTGTTTCTTGCAAAGAATGGCCTCTCATTGCTTTTGAAACAGCAATTGCTAGCTTTTCATGAACATGAAGTGCATGTGCACCACCAATAATTACAACCTCTTGTCCAGGATGAACCAGTCTTTTGACCTAAAATGGAAAAGATACAGATGAAATCACCTAATTAAAAACATACATTGATGAACTCAAACTTATTTGATTAAAACGGTACCCACAATTCTCAAAATAAAACCAACCCACTTTGTACAGTTATATCATAGTAGAAAGCAGAGACTTAAGATTTACAGGTCGTATGACATCAAAATTAAGAAAGATCTTAAGTTGATGATCTGCTTTTCATGTAAATTTCTAATAATTATTAAAGAACAATCTTCTATGCTCCTACCTCTCTCTGCGAATTATGAAAAGAGAAGATAAGCAACTAAATGCAGCTGTCTACCAAGCCATCTCAATGAAATTCCATTAAATTTCTAACACGAAAGATTTCCTCAAAACTCTTATTTACGATTAGATTTTTACCTTCTTTTTGCTATCACTGAATGAAACTTATGTAAGTAAACCATGGCTCAATCATGTAGAAAAACTAAGGAGATCTACTGGACCTAAATTTTAAAATAAAGGCATCAAACAAACTACCTCGTTCTCAATTGCTGCAATATCAATACTATAATTGTGGCCAGCTGCAAGGATGTTATATCGATTATGATTCTGAAGAACAATAATAGATACAAGCAATCTTGTGGTCAGATCAACAGTTTCGAACCTGCCAAAAATAGAAATCCATAATAAGAAGTTAAAGATATATCTACTTATGTTATTCAGTTGTGTAGTACACTATCATACTATAAATACATTGTGATGTCCCCTAGTTTAGTCTCACATCTAATACCTAATAGGGTAAGATCCCGTATATGAGTGGGGATTATATATAAAGCTTCAACTTGGGTTAACTATTTTGAAGAGATTACTTAGGCTTATCATATTATACTAGAGCTAAGTCGTTATAGATGTTATAAGAGCCAACCTAGAACCGTCTGGATGGTGGGCTAGACCGGACATGGCCAAGCCACTAGGCACATGTCGAAGGTAAGAATTCTAAGGACAAAATTTGTTAAGGTGGGTAGATTGTTATATCTTTCAACTTAGTCATACTATCTAATACCTATTGGAGTAAAGATCCAGTATATTAAGAAGGATGGTTTATAGATCTTCAACTTGGGTTAACCATTTTGAAGAGATTACTTAAGCCTTGTCATGCTCCACTTGGGCTAGCTCATTATATACATTGTGTTAGTTTCATTGGTGAATATACACAATTGAAAGAGAAGCAACGTTAAAAGAGCTTGTAATGTTGTAAGAGCCAATATGAGAGAAGCCTTGCACATCTCTATAACTTGAACAAATATGATGATAGATGACAATCTCGTAGGGAAATTGTAAAAAAATCCCATTGTGCGTTTAGTATCAAGCATTATTTATGAGATATAGCTTTTATCTATGACAATACTCAAACACAAACTACATATAAGTTATAGATGATACATTTTTGGAAGAAAGGTCAAATTGAGGACTAGGAAAGCTAAAAAACATCCAACTAGCGAGCCCTTAATTAAAAAATTTTCCAAGAAAATTTAATTTATGAAAATAATGCAAATACTTAGATGTCATTATTAAACATATCTAATAGATAGTATAATGGTATACAATGCATCAAGTTTCACACAACCTCACTTTCCTATAGGTGTTCATACCAGATTTTGGTTGGTCTGCATACTTGACAACGAACTAACAGAAATAAACATTGAGAGCTTAAATTCACCTCAAATCAGGAGCTATGACATGTTCAATAGTAGTTGCAACAAGCGCAGCCAACTGCCCCATAAATACATCATGTATGGAACTGGTACTGCCACTGAAGTCATTGCTACCCATCCAACTTCTGGGAAAAAATAAGTTTGATAACCTTGGCAACGTTCTGTAGCTAACACTTCCCTCTTCTGTCTCTATTTTCCCGTAAGTGCATGGACCCGCTGACAGATCGATGACAAGAAATCTGTAAATTTAAATAAGTTTTAAGTGTTGAATAAATAAATAACATGACGACTATTACATGTAACATTAGTTATTTCAGAGCAAACAAGCACGAAAATCAGTACCTGCCAGAGCCCAACCATACTTGTGTAGCTCCACCTCCGCCATATCGATATCGATAAATGTAATCTCCTTCTTGCTTCTTCAATTCTTCAGAAGTAAGACTGCCAATTTTACCATCCATTAAGCTTTCCATATCAATATCTTTCTTCCTAGGGTCCATCCTCACCTGCAGGTATTATCAAAACAGAAAAACTAGACTTCATTGACCTATATTATCACTTAATGACAGAAAAGTCTTCAGAAATAATGATAAGAACGATATGAATTTTTAATATATAGGAAGCAATTTGAACTGATAACCATTGTAAGTACTCAAGTATACCTTGTCAAAGTTGACAACAAATATTGCACTTGGAGAAGGTCCTTTAGTCTCTGTGTTGGTATACTCTCCATTGTTGGAATCAAAGATAAAGGAATATAGCTGCTCAAAGATGGGCTCCATATTTACTGCATCTACTTCGTACAGAGGAACTTCCCTTCCATATTCAGTCTAACAGTTGAAAGGCAATAAAGAATACCATCAAACAACTTCAATACCAAAATTGAAGCACAAATTAACATCATCCATCCGATCCCAAATGACAGGGTCAGGGAAATGAACAAAAACCGTACTGAGAAAATGTTCACTTACCTCCCTAGCAGAGCCAGCTGGAATCATCCTATCCTTCAACGTCTTCTCTAGCACTATAAGTTCAGGTTGTCCGGCCTAGATTTAACCAATTTATCCATGAATTCCCAACAACAAACTAAAAAATAAAGTAACCTCGTAGTTGTAACATCATTTATGCATTCAGCAAAAATATTTTCATTTAGCTACATCTCATTTCAATCTAATTCAGTTATATCAACCATATAAACATCTTCATATTTCCAAGTAAATTTCAAAGCGCTCTGACTATACCCTAGCTCATAACTGAGAAATCCTAACTCAACACACAAAAAAGCTATCAGAGCCATGATTAGGAAAGCAATCACTCTTCATCCCCATGTTCTATAACACCAGTAACTCATACAAAAAAAAAAAAGAGGACTACGGGTACAGCTCGATTCAATGTAGAACAGGAACAAAAAGCGAAACAGATAAGCAACCAATTAAACAAAACTTACGGGAAAAACATTGTAGATCATGTGGTGCTCAATGTCGAGAAGCTCACCAGTCTCCATACACGACGGACGGTGCACTGAGAAGCTACTTTTCATAAACTCCTCAAACTTGCGGGGGTCGAGGGTGAACCTATACCCCCCATCACCATTAAAACCAACAAGCACGATATTGACCTCAAGGGGAACCTGGAACGGGACCTGCAAAGCAACAAACCCAAACCACAAAACCTCAACAACTCACATCGACGACGTAAGTAAAAATCGAAGCTAGAAGTCGTAGAGAGCTACCTCGGCGCGAGAATGGAGCATGTGCCGGACATCAGAGCGGACGGTGTCCCGGACGTCCTGGAAAGCGCTGTGGTGCCACTGCGGGTGCCCGGGGTCTCTTCGGAAGGCCTTGGGCGCAGCGGTCGACACAGCCAAGAGCGCAAACGCGGACAACAAGAAGAAATGCAACCGAATCGGCGCCATCTTCGATCAGTCGGCCGCCGACTCAGAAACGATTGTTGCTCGATCGGTTCGGTTGTGATGATCGGATGTCGAGCATTTCGGTGATTGCTGCGCGATTGGAGAAGGGCGGCGGCGGCGGCGGCGCAAATGAGGTAGGAGGAAGACGACGACGGACCACGGCGAGGTCTCCGGTGGGCCGGTGGAGGGCGGCTCCAACGTTGGGCCTGGGTAATTGATTGGGCTTTTCATCCTTCCTCGGCCCAGTTATCGGAGTCGAGCGACATCCATTCGTGATTGAATTTGAGCAACCGATTTCGGAGACATGGACCGATCCTTGTTACAACTTAGATCGAGATGATACAAATACCATAATTAAGAGATTATTTAACTTTAATATCAATCTAATATGAAACTAGCAGCTTCAAATTACATGGTAATGTTTATTTTAACTGGGTAAAATTACACTTATCATCCAAACCTTACATGTAACCTATATTTAATTAGCATTGATATTATTTTAAAAAATCCATCAACTAATTTTAACATTAGTTAGATTTTTTAAATTCATCACTAAATTAATACCAGTTTTTGGATATGGCTCTAATTACTAGCATTGAAAAAATGAATATTAAGGTTTTGAACCTTAAGAGATGACATTGTCTTTGTCATCTAATATTTCTTTGATTAGGTTACAAAATTTAGGAATTTTAATTTTTATGTGTATAATATAAATGTAAAACAGATTGAGAAAAAAATATGAGTGCACTTACTCCTACAAATCGTTCAATTATATTTCAAAAACTTCATAACCAAACGGGCAAAAGACCAAAGTTTTTTTTCCAAAGAAATATATTTTGTTTTGTTGGAAAAAAGGACTTTTTGGGGGCTAATAAAAAAGTTAGCAAAATTTCTGGCTCTTCTAATGAGCGATGCCGATGGAGTTGCCATGTCTCCACCATCGCTTCTTGGGATGATCAACGGGTTCAAAAGTTTTTCCTTACCTCCGACAATATTGACTGGCAGCAGAGGTGCCAAACATTTTCATTGCACAAATCCAAATGGGTGTGAGAATATGTTTTCTGTAGTTTTTGCTTGGCATACGTATACAAATGTTAACCCAACCACATTCCACACAACAAAAGTGGACGTTCGAATGGCTGATAGCTAATCAAAACACAATCTTCCTTTGTTAGAAGCTTGCTAGATGACGGACGTTCGTGGGGTAAACATCCCGAGAATCACCATCAGTCCACCTTTTCGCTATGATCACGTTGGTAGCACCTGAAGGATGATACGGATCCCAAAACACATACTTGGATCGCTCCGTGCACACCTTCAACGTTGATCCGCACGGTACAAGCCATCCATGTCTTCCAGAAACATGGCAACCTGCAGAATCGGCGTTCTCAAATCCTAACAATGTCAAAGCAAAATACCCATCTTATAAGAACATCACTTTTTTCTAGAAATGTATATGAGTTTTGAGTTTAAGGAACCCACCATAGCGTTGGAAGCTTTGGAGAATATCGTGTGATAAACATTGGCATAAATGAAAAAAGCATCTGCGAATTTTGAGCTTAGTTTTGCAACCTGGTGTTGGGTTTGTCTCACATTGGTCGTAGAGGTTGTTGATGACTTGTATATAGGTTAATGAAAAAGTTTTATTTTTTGAGCTAGTTTTTAAATTAAGAGAGGCTCATGACACCTACTACGAGTTTCTTTTGGTTATTTAAAATCCTTTTTAGAGGCCTGAAGGGTCTAACAGTGGTTTCGAAGCTTGGGTAGGGGTCCAGAGGGCCCAACAAGTGGTATCAGAGCCAAGTTCAAACCGAGTTTACCTACACCAATTATTGTTGTTTCCTTTATGGATACCACCTGATGATTTGAGGAGTTTGCCAAGTGGGTGCCATCATGGTTTTGGGCCGCGTCCATAGAGGTTATTGGTGACCTGTATATGGAAAGTTTTATTCCTTGAGCTAGTTTTTATATTAAGAGAAGTTTGTGACACTTATTACGAGCTTCTTTTAGTTGCTTAAAATCCTTTTGGGGCCCGAAGGGTTGTTTAAAATTCCTATTCCGGACCCGAAAGGTCCAACAGTAATTTCGAAACTTGGGTAGGGGCCCAAAGGGACCAACACGAGGCTCTTGAGTTGCTTGTTGAAGGCTTTACCTACTTGATTAGGGAACTCAACGCGGTCATCTCTAGAAATTTTTTCTCGTCCCTCTGGTATGGAATGCAGCCGTTGGACCAACGTCTGCCACTCTCATCCAAATTGTATAATCTCTGAAATAATTTGGCAAATCAAACATCGAAAGAAGTTTGTAGCTGTATATCATGAGCTGGAAGAAATCATTCAGAGTGATATAAACAATAATAATCTAGCTAGTTACCATTAGTTGTTGTCTGAATGTTGAGATCATCCTAGCAATGAAACTTTCTGGAGGCACAAGTTTCCTCTCGGGCACTGATAAGATTGGCGTCAAGTAGTTGTTGATGAATCGTTGGAGCCAATCACCACAGAGAACAGAGACCTAGAGTGATGATCATGTCCTGCCTTGTGTTCTGGTAGTTGTCAATCTGAGCGTCCATGATGATGCGGCCACCCTATGGGAAGCAACAAATATCACATATAAGATTAAGTTATGATCATTCCCTTGAATAAAATGGTGGTTGTCTAAGAAGAACCAGGCAGCTTACAAAAACATAGCCTATTTCATTGAGGGTTCCTCGTCCGCCGGATGCGTAATTAACTCCATGAAATGCGTTAGACCCGGTTGTAGTTGGAGCTAGATAAGGTGGAGTGAAGCTCGGCAAACCCAACTCTTGACCTGTCCAATTTTGATTTAGAGAAGAGTTAACATGATGAGCAGAAAATAGAGGTGAATAGTAGCAGAAAAACTAAAATGGTATTGCATGCCTGTGGCTTCTGGGATTGTTCTTCCATTGGTAAAATGGCCAGTTAGGGTTCTAGTGGGCAGGAAGTCTATCCTTTTCGGAGCGTAGTTCGCTCGAAAGATAAGGGTTATAGTTATTATTACCAGGATCTACCAGTGAGTCTCCAAAGGCGAAAGAAGCAGGTACAAGAGGTTTCCATGGCAGGAAATAGACCATAAAATTGTGGTCAAACACAAGAACCGGAAAGTCGTACTCTAAACAGAATAAATCATTTTTGCCACTGTACTAGTAAATCAAACAAAGTTCTTGTTAGCATTCTCAATGGAATTGGAAGCAGAGCTTATTATACTGTGGGCCATGGAACAGTGGTGATTGCCTGTTAGTTGTCCCGCCATTAATGATCATCTGCAAGCAACTCATATGTCAAAAAATGAAGAACACCGAAAGCCTTCTCCGTTACTAAGAAGAATTTATAGCAAGATCAGCAGAGGGAGAGACGTGAACTTTTTTTATTGAAGCTCTAAAGCTGGAAACTTATAGTAGAATCACAAGGAAGCGGTGAAAAGAACCATCCATCAAATCTCAACTAAAACCATGAGATGGTTGCTCAAGTTGCCTGTGCCGATAAAGAGATGGCCTCTAAATAAGGTTGCTAATTGAGCGAGCCAGCTTGTGAACATTTAACGTTCGGCTCGGCTTGACTCGACTCAAAACTCGATATTTAAATATTTGACTCGAACTCGAATCTTACAAGCCGAATTTGAGCAAGGTCGTGTTCGATTTGATTCAACTCGGTTATAACTTGAACTCGACTCATAGGTCGACTCGAACTCGACTAGATAAAATAATATAATAATATAGTCTTTATATTATATATATATATATATACAATATAATAACAAAGAAGCAAAATAGTTGAGATAGTAAGTATTCACCTTGATGACATTAAGTTGTGGGTTCAAACCACATTGACCTCATTTTTTTTAAGTGAGGTACTTTTGACTATTCTGGAATCCCAGACAGATGGGAATAAATTCAAATGCTGTTAAATTGTGTAACTCTAATGTAAACTTCAGTACCGGCCTAACTACTAATTTCTGCTTATGACCCGCTTAAACTTTTATGTGAGTGGATCAAAATGCAACAAGAAAGGCAATACCGTAAGCATTGGCATACATGACTCATGCAAAGATCTACCTGGAGT
Organism: Piper betle; assembly: GCA_033002965.1. Classification (NCBI taxonomy): domain Eukaryota; kingdom Viridiplantae; phylum Streptophyta; class Magnoliopsida; order Piperales; family Piperaceae; genus Piper; species Piper betle. Next base: position 16,767 of record JAURVB010005100.1, read on the forward strand.
TGACGAGTTATACCACCTGCAATGAATGTCATCTTATGGCCCACTGGAAGTCAAGGGTGATTAAGTCAAGCCATGTGACTTACGAGGCATGTAGTTACCCATTCTAAACTGATGCAATGAAAACATTGAGCTGTTCGTCGGCACGGAGCATTGGACTAATGCAAAGGAAAATGAAGGCGAGAAACACGGCTTGACAGGCTCAGAAGTTGGAACAGTTACTCCCCTTAGCTTCTCTACCATTGTAACGGCAACCCATTTATGAACCACCAATTTCTCATCTTCCTCCCTGTATAAGTTTTCATGCCTGCATTTATGCAACTTGATCTCAACAGGATAAGACTTTCGGTGATCTCAAACACACGGGATCAGAGAGATAAGCATGTAACATCATACAAGTCTGTGCCCACATCATGTAGGAAGCTGTCCACCTTACAAGAAGTGGCGCCACCCTAGTTACTGTTCCCCTGTTGTACCTGTTCTTTCAATCAAGAGCTCGGTGCAGCAGTTAGCTACAGTTGCTTACTTAAAGATTTCATAGGATGCAGTCCTCGACTATATATAAAATCATTCATTTCGATTTGGTGATTAGCATAGAAAACATCATACTTGCCATTACCTCTTCCCGCGAAGAAGAAATTTAGCTGTCTTCCTAGGAGTAGAGATCTAAATTCAATGAATGATATAGAAAAGAGAAATTAGACTATAAACATTCGTCTTCCCGCTATTACACAAATGGTTTTCTTTCCAAAGAGTTCATAAAAATGTTTACCTGGTCATGAAATGAAATGTACAAATGAAGATCACATCACAATGTACATATGAACCTTGCTGCCCTGTGTCTGTGGAGAGACTGCACGTTCTTTCTCCACTAATATTCCTCCTACAATATTGCATACCAGCTATGGAACCTCATGAAGCTCAATCGTGCTTTTACCTGGGGCCTTTCGGAGGCCTTTAAAATTCACAAAGGCTTTCAATTTCTTAGCTTTATCCCACCTCTCGGACATTGTATATATGTTTGATAGCAGAGCATAAACACCACCATCATTTGGATTAAGTTCAACCAAGCGCCCAACTGCATCTTTTGCAATTTCAACATGTCCGTGAATCCAGCAGGAACCAAGAAGAGCACCCCATACAACCGAATTTCGTTTCAAGGGCATAGATTGAATAATTGAAACCGCTTCTTCGAAGCACCCAGCTCGACCCAGCGAATCAACCAAGCAGCCATAATGCTCGATTTGTGGTTGGATGCCGTAAGTACCAGTCATCATGTTAAAGTACTGCTTGCATTCCTGCACTAAACCTCCATGATTGCAAGCCGTCAAGACGCCTAGAAATGTGATATTGTTGGGTCTCACCCCAGCTACTTCCATCAGAGTAAACAGCTCCAATGCTTTCTCGCATTGGCCATTCACAGCTAGACCCGTAATCATTGCAGTCCAAACAAATACATCCTTTTGATCAATCTGTTCAAAAATTCTACACGCATCTTCTATGCAGCCGCACTTTGCATACATGTCCACAAGAGCCGTCCCTAGCACAGAGTTCACTTCCATCTTGCTTTGCTCTACTAATTGCATATGAATACATCTTCCTTGATCCAAGGAACCTAACTGCGTACAAGCTGCTAAAACACTCACAACTGTAGCACAATTGAGCTTCAAACCAGCAACCTTCATATCATCAAACAACGCCAATGCCTCCCTCGGTTTGCTTCCTTGTACATAAGCTGATATCATAGTAGTCCAAGAAAGAACATCTCTCAAGGGCATCTCATCAAACAACCTCCGTGACATATCCAGACGACCACACCGAGCATACCCACTAACCATAGAATTCCAAGATTCAACATTTCGTTCCGGCATTTGGTCGAAAAGCTCCCTTGCCGCCGCAATTCGCCCACATTTGGCATACCCACTCAACATGGCATTCCATGACACAATGCTTCTACCAGGCATTCGATCAAACACCAGCCTGGCGGCATCTACCATCCCACAGTTAGCATAACCCGACACCATCGCATTCCATGACACATGATCCCTCTCAGAGCAAGCATCAAACAAGAGGCGCGCAGCACCAACCCGCCCACAAGAGGCATACATATAGATCAACCCATTCGTCGTACAAACCTCATATTCCCCCCAGACTTCACCACAAACCCATGCACCTGCCCCCTTCTCTGAGAGCGCCCATTTTCGCACAGGCTTTGACAACAAAAGTGAAAGTGTGGGCATTGGGATATTGATCAGTGGAAGAAGATAGCATCCGGCGAAAGACATGCATGGACATATCCGGGTAAGGGGACTGGGAGTACGCTCTGATGATGGTGTTCCATGTGAAGGTGTTTGGATGGGGAATTTGGTCGAACACCTTGCGCGCGTAGGCCAAGTTGGCGATGATGGAATCGGAGCAGCAAAGCTGGATGATGATGGATGCGGGAAATGGGTCGTGGTGGAGATGGGTGCGGTAGAACTGGGCGTGGACTTGGAGGAGGTGGTGCATGGAACTGCATGAGTGCAAGAGGAGGAGACATCGGAGCTGGTTCTGGGTCTGAAGTACGTGCATGGGAGGTAACGTCGATCGGTAGAAGCAAACACATGCAAGTTGAGTTTGGAAAATATGGAGCGGCTGAATCGTTGGGTGAGTCGAGAGCCGAGTTATAAATCATCGATTGATTTTAGCGAGTCGAAACTTTTATGGGCAAGTTAAATCCAAACTTTTAGCGGGTAACTCAAACTCAAATTGTTTATTTTACGTAATCTTACTCAAGCCCACAACTAGTTCAAATGCAAGTCAAACACATATATTTGTTTCGAATAATTTTAATTAAGCCAACTATTAATTCGAATAAACTTGATATATATTTATTTATAACGTTCGCAAGTAAAATTTACAGTTAAAATGTTTAAAGGATTACATACTCCTTCAAAATTACAATTAAGATGTAACTGGCAGCAAAATACACCTGCCAATGATAAATCTATCCCCTGCTCATGCTGGTCGAACAAACTATTTTAGTGGCGATCGTAACGTGTGCTTTTTATGTCAATAAATATAGGGGATGATGGCTCGGCGAGACAGAGGATAGTTATCAAAGTTGTTACGATACCACTTATTTGTTTCTACAGCAGCCAAGGTAAGATTTGCAACCTGCAACAAATCATTCAAATAATCCACACCTCAATCTCACATTAGTTCGGAAAAAACAAAAAGCAGTTTTAGGCCGTATAAATGGCAAATAAGAATGGTACCACGAAAATGAGCAGCAACCAGATTGTCAAGTCTGTACCCTCACTAGCAATTAGCAAACCAGTATAGATAACCTATTAACATAATGAAGTTAAACGAGGGCATAACAAATGGCGAAAATCAAAACAGTAGAACAGATCATGAAAGGCCACAGTTAGATTCAGCTGAAGCAAACTTGCACATCCAACAAATGCCAAACAAGCACGGTTTGAAGCTTACAATTTCAGCAAAGTAGTGAGGAGAGGAGACCAATTCAAACCAATCACCACGAGGGATTGCATAGTCATTGGACAATTCATTGTGCTCTCTTATTGAACCCTACATGTGAAAAATAAACAATATAACGCATATGAGCTGATCCTCAAAACAAACCAAGACTTGATTGAGAAAAAAAACCCATTTTAGAAAAGAATATATCAACTATAGTCAAAGATCTACATAACAAATTCCACAATGCAAGGTAGAGCGGATATTACGAGGATCATGTGGCACTTAAGTTGATGGATCCAACCCCAAAGAAAAATAATTGCTCCAATCCATTGCAGCAGTTTCAACTTTAGAAGAGGTGTTAAAATTCCACACCAATCATATTTATGATCAGGTTGTGGTTCTCGACTCTTGACAAGAAATACAGGAACTCGATGAGCAGTATATATTAATGCCTCAAGTGCACATGAGCTACCCAATGTCAACGGCGCCGCAATGTAAAAGCTAACCTCGCATTAACAATGCAAACAAGGATAAAAAGAAAACCAGAAAATTTAGGGTAAAAAGTAGATTCTATGAGAAGAACTTACAGCAAGCCAGTTACATAACCAAAGATGTGCATTCGAGCTGTAGGACTATAATTAAACACAAATAAGGTCTCAAAGAGGCGACGCAAGACATGAACTTCCATGAGTAAATACATAAATACCACTCTCCAAACTTTTTGGTTGTGTTCCATAGTAGCTGTCTGAGTTTTATGGGCGGAAAACACATGAAATCCGCCCATCAAGTGACTGGCAACAGTAGACAACTGAAATTGTTCTGAAGCAAGAAAATTCATGCTCATATAAGCATAAAACCATGTACATAATAATAGTAGTGTGGTCCAAACTGCTGCAAGGACATAAAAGTGAAGGAAGAAGCTTTGAGGAACAGTTAATCTCTGCAACATCCAGGAAATACAAATTCAGAACATGAGGCAATACAACAATCACTCCATAACAACTAAAATACATTATCTAAGACGCATGAAATAATTACAAAGACATGCAAGCTGTGACAAAATAAATTCTTGGATAGATCTCAAACAACAATCCAAAAATCATTGCCTAGCTTACTCTCATTGATTATATCTTTCCACATCTGGGTACCTGCTATCTTCCTATGCCAACACATCGTATTACCAAATGGAAGTATAACAATTAAGTGCAACTTTGCTCATTATTATTCACATATGGCCTGTTCTGCTGGTCTTTTATCCAAGAATTAGGAAAATAGGTCCGATTCAGCAAGTTTATATTTTTTAAAGAAAAGTCATGAATAGTCGCTAACAAAAAGACAATGCCATAAACAACGGAAAAATTGAAAATTAAAACCTGCAACAAACCATTGGACGGTATTGACTATTAATTAAAAAGCTGCCATCTGCAACCATCAATTACAAGTTGAGTTGCAGCCCATGATTTCAGATTGAGAGGCAGTTTGTCACACAACATTAGAGAAGAAAGAAAAAGAACTCACAGAAGATGAAGTTGGCAAAATTTTGCCCCTCTTGGCGAAGCCTAGCAGCGTGTCATGGAAGAAGCGAAGGCAAGGAGAGGGGAGCAAAGCGAGAAGAATGGGGAGAGTCCCAGCAAGCCAGGCCGTCCTCAAAAGTGAATCAAGGCTCCATACCATGGAATAGAACTCAATCCCCATCAGTCATCCACCAGCGAATCAGGCGAAAAAAACCCCCAAGTTTGTTGTCGATAGGTGCCTGAGAATTGAAAGGAAAACCTTTTGCTTCATAAATGGATGAACCTCAAACGCAGTGCAAGACAAGTAAGATAAAAAGTGCAGGGCAAGTAATTCGGAAGATGGGAGTCCTGGTGGCTCACAACATAGCTTTTTCTCACAAATTTCATGAAACAGTTTATCACCATTTGTCCTAAACTTGTGATTCAGAAGAAAAAAAAAGGTGAAGAAAGGACCCAACCAGATTTTTGAAGGCTTAAAATATAAGAAACAAAAACGAGCCCAGAGAGCAAGAAGAAACCGAAGCAAAGGGTCCCTGAAACCAATATCTATAATCATTTCCAACAAACAAAAACTCAAGACATTATACTTCATTCCCCAACCAAAAAAACCCGCAACTACAATCATTTCGAAAAAACAAAAAAATAAAATGAAGACATATACTTCATTCCCCAACCAAAAACAAAACCGCATAGATCTAAACTCTCTACTTACTGAGATATTACAAACCCCTACTTTGCTTTGGGAAAAAAACCTTATATTATAATACCATATATCCACGCTAATAATACAACAATAATCATCATCCTCTCAATCTTACCGATCAAATTATAGCAGGTGACAAAAAAATCTAGTTTTTACAACAAAAATAAAAGAGGAAGAGGGAAAACACACCTTGCCAACTTGAGCCGGCGAGGGAGGGGCATTGGAGTCGGCAGAGGAGGGTGCCCAAGCGCCGGCGCGTTGTGAATAAATAAAGAGAAATCAATCGGGTAAATTGGGTTTCGTTGGACTCAATTAGTAAATATAGGATACTTGCTACCTGTCCTGGGAGTTATCAATTTGTTTAGGGGATAGTGGAGTCAAAGCGCCGCCGCCGCCGCCGCCGCCGCCGCCTGAGATCAACCGATCGCCGTCGGAAAGGGCGACGCCATCGTTGGCCGGCAATCCCCTCGTCCTCGGGGTCAACTCCCAAACTCCAGGAATTTGATAGAATTTTTGAGGTGTGGCATTGTTGGTTTTGTTCTTGTCTTTGATGGAGAGGATATGCATTTATATTTGTATTTTGTATTTTCTATGATGTGAATTTTTTATGGGATTTTGGTATTTTGTTTGATTTATCACAGATTTGTCTGTACAACTATGTATTGATGTGTTTGATGGATTTTCTTGTTTTTCATCTTGTTATTTTATGCGTTGCATAGATACTTGAAATTTGATATATTCCAAGCAAATTTCAAAAGTTAATGCATCTTTTCAATGATTCCGGTTCAAGGCCAGATTCCGATTTAGGCAATTATTTGTTCGTTCGTAACAGATAGAGATCATGAAGACGGGTTGGGGTTTGGATGTGATCACTTCCAGCTTTGTATTTGGTGGAGGGAGATAGCATAAAAGTTGTCGATGACATTGGCGGAGAAGAGCGTCAGGGAAGGGCTGGATGACAGCCAGACTGCAGCTCCAGGTGAAGGCACCACAAATGGATATCAAAGATTGAGAATCTTGATGGTTTCAGATTTTTTCTATCCAAAATGTGGTGGCGTTGATAGTCACATCTATCTCTCTCTCGATGCTTGCTACAGCTCGGTCCCAAGGTAGTAAACTCTTTGTGCTTTTGTCTTCTTCTTCCTGCACTTTTCACTTCAATCTTTCAGAGTTGTTTGTACAAGCTTTTGCTTATCCTTCCATTTGTTTTTGGATTGATCCTTACAAGTTACAACACGGTGTATCTTAGATTACGCCATCTTGTAAAGTTGCTTCCTTGTTCTCTTACTGCATTTTCTTTTTGCCCCGGTCAAGAGGTCGTGGTAATGACACATGCTTATGGAACACAATCTGGTTTTCAGTATATGACGGGTGGGTTGAAAGTTTACCATATCCCTTGGAAGCCATTTTTTATGCAGAATACTCTGCCAACCCTCTATGGAACACTCCCCATTTTGAGGACAATTCTCATTCGGGAAGACATCTCTTTAGTTCATGGACATCAAGTCTTTTCAACACTTTGGCGTGAAGCTATAATGCGTGCTCGCACCATGGGATACAAGGTCATATCTATTGTTCACTCTCTCTACGGATTTGCTGATATTGGAAGCATTCTCATGAATAAAGTGTTGCAATTCCCTTTGGCTGATGTCAATGGAGCAATCTGTGTTTCTTACACAAGCAAAGAGAACACAGTTTTGAGGTCTGGATTACCCCATGAAAAAGTTTGTGATACCTAATGCTGTTGATACTCAATGTATCGTCCTTCTCCAAAGCGTCTCAGCTATGACGAGAATTGTTATAGTGGTAATTAGTAGATTGGTTTATAGGAAGGGTGGAGACTTACTTGTCGAAGTGATCCCTCAAGTCTGCCAACTTTATTCAAATGTAAGTTCTTTTTCCGTTAATTCTTTCTTCTACGTGATGCATTTTCTTTCAATAGTTTCTGCCTAAGGGATTCTTAGGACCACCTTTCTTATAGAAAGATGAGCTCATCATTTGCTAGAAATTGATGTTGTATAGTCAAGCATTACCATCATTAAACAATCAACAACTAATTTAAGCAGTACAATACTTTACGTAATACCATTGAGTATTGAATGAAAATAACAACAATCAGGACTGATGGCTATGAAAGATCTAAGACCAACTGACTGAGAACTATTTTGTCCTAGAATGAAGTCTACCACTTTTTCTCAGTAAGTGATGGGCTTTTAAAGTCCTCCCAAGTGCATGATGAAATTAATTGCTATTATTTTAGGATTTAGACAACTGTTTTGTGAGTATGGAAGAGCGGGGATGATCCAATATATATAGCCCGGAAACTTTTGTGGTTTTTTCTGGTGATCCTGCAGAAGGCAATTATTAGAAGTAAAGGAGGTAAAAGCTGAAAGGAAAAGTGAACTAGCAACATAAAGAATATTAGCAGTATATATCTTAGGAATAACAATTTTTCCTAGCATTGGCTGCATAAGCTGGTTGGAATTCTTATGGAAGTGTAAAATATGAAGTTCATAGGGAAGTAGAGTCATGTTGTGCAGAGCTTTAGAACAAAAATTTGAAGTAGGAATTTGGGAGGATGCTCTATTGGTTGAATTGTTAGAGTTGGCACAGACCATTTCCAAATCAAAGTGTCTACTTTCTACCCTAATAGCAACATAATTCGCAGCAAAGAGGAATAGGAACTAACATTAAAAAAATGTAACATTGAGAAAATCAATTTGAGAAAAAAATGCAACTTGTATGTTGCAGAGAGAGAAAAAATCCGTGCTTTAAAATTTTTTAGTTTGGTATGCAACTGCGAATTCCTATTATAATAGAGTGAACACATGATAACTGAGTGAACATATGTCAAAAGTCTGAGGTTCTTACTTCATCGGTCATGCGCTTACAATCCTGTTTGTATTCCTGATTAAATATTGTATGTCATGCTATGTCCATGATATTATATAGTGTGGTTGCTCAAAGTGTTTTACATGTGTGAAAAATTTTTCTGTAAGCAGAGTCCTATGTTTGTATTAGGTCCGATTTATTGTTGGAGGAAGCGTGTTCAGCCAGACGAGATGCAAGAAAAGCACTCCCTTCATAAAAGAGTTGAAATGTTGGGACCTGTTCCGCATGCCCATGTGCGTTCTGTGTTAACAACAGGTAACTCTGTAGTGTTAACTTTGTGTTTCTTATCCAGCTGATTACTGCTGCTCTTGTAGCATTTCTTTTCTATTTGAGCTCATTGATATTTTATTTGAATCAAGTCCAACTAGAAAACCTTTTGGTGGACAACCTTCTGACTTGTATTCTAGCTTTCTTAGTTGGATGAGATTTTGGAGTTAGCAAGATTGCCCGCCCTGAGTTGCAATTTTTTCACTTTTTCTTCCCTTAAACCAATTTCTTGCTACGTATTGCTGTATCACCTTCTTTATCCTACCGCACCCTTAGAAAAGTCATGCCACAATCCATGTTCCAGAATAACCAGAAATTGCACTTCTGACATAGCTATTTATTATTTCAACTGACAGGAGGGTGGCTTTTTAAAAAAAAAATCAAAAACAGACCTGTTGATGTTAAGAAATATATGCATAGCTGTTACAACAACAGAGAATAGAAGGGGATTGTACTTATGGTCATTAGTAATAAAAAAATAGTTAAAATAGATTGCATATTTGTAGGTTTATCTCCTAACGTATATCTCACTTAAGATTAAAGTTCAAAATATACAAAAGAACAAGTCAAACTTAAACAATATCAGATATATTGGAGAAACCTCTGCATTAGGAAGTTTCCCTTTCTATGCTAATATATTTATTCTCTTCAGTTAATTATAAGCAAATATATAATTCTTACTTGCTAGAATTCAAATGAAATCAGGAAAGTGCTCATGTTAGGGAGAATGGATTCACATTTTTGTCCAGTTTTGAATAAGGGATAGTTACATGGTTTGGTGTGAGTTTTTTTTTTCCTTTTGCAGCTTGTTCTTTATAACATAGTCTTTTCCTACTCGAGGCAATGTGAATTTTTTGCCATCAGTCAATTTGATTTCCTTGTTAATTCATGCATGTGCAGGTCTCTTACAGAAGCATTTTGCACTGCAATCTTAGAAGCTTCCAGTCGCGGACTACTTACTGTTAGTACACGCATTGGAGGTGTGCCCAAGGTTTGGATATTTACTCTATTCTTAGATAATCATCTATTATGTTGGTAACCGTGCAACTAAGGCAGTGTTCTTCATTACTTGCGCATTTTTAGGTTCTTCCAGATGGCATGATCGTACTTGCAGTGCCTGATCCTGGTGATATGGTGCGTGTAATCAGGAAAGCAATGCACATTCTTCCAACCATTGATCCACAGGATATGCATCTCCGTGTAAGTTCAATAATTGTTTCCTATGAATTGAATTTTTTAGTTCCTAGTTGACAGTATAATAAATTTTTGGGCTCAGATGATAGAACTTTATAGCTGGCATGATGTAGCAAAAAGAATAGAAATTGTCTATAATTGTGCTTTGCATTGCTCTTCTGAAGATTTTTTACATAGGTTTTCACGGTATATTTTTCTAAACTGCTTTGTTGGATATTAAATTATTGAGATGGTTCTCTGCTTTAAAAATATATATATTCAATAACAAATCCTATTATATATAAATATTGTACTTTAAGTGATGCAAAATAGTAAAAGGAAATGATTAAACTTAACAACTACTCCTAGAAAAAGTAAGAACTAATGAAAAACAAGATAAATGTCAATTCATCCAAAGCTGTCTTTTTACAAAGAGATAGCCTCATATTTTTAGGCTTAGAATTTTAAATACCCTAGTAAATGCATTGCATCCCTATATTAGTAAATTGAGTCAAAGGTGTAACTCTCATACTAGTAAAGGTGTCTCATAACGTACGTATAGATGCACTGCATCATTAAGTTTGCTTCCTATTGTTCTAATTTGGTTGCTTGTGTTTTTGATATGCTGTTAAAATCATTGCATCTTTTTGGTGAACTAGATTTCATCTAAATTTATGATCTGTGTTTAGAACTACCTAAATATACACCTTTATAATATGTATAAATTTGTGTTATGTGATATATGACTGAGTTTTATAGTTTTGTAGCCCATGCTTCCATGAATTATAATATCAACTCAGTGTTCCACATTTGGCCCTTGTGTCATGTTTTGTTTAGATCAAGCAACCAAGTAATAAAGAAATAATTAAGAGGCTTGTGTGATGGCAGAGTGTCTTGGTCTTGTTGTTTCTTTGAAGGTATCTAAATTGTGGAGCTTGGGACGGGAAGCTGTTTAGTCTGGTAATGATCATAGATTTCTTGTTATGGACTATTTTAAAGATTTTCAAGGTTAGCCTCTCTTTTCTTTTTCTTTCACCTCCTTGTACTTCTGTACATTTATTTATCTTCACTAAATATTTTACATTACAATACTAGCGAGAGAAGCACGAGAGAAAGTTTCTGACGTCCCGTTTGGTCAAGGACCCGATGAGGATGATGTCCTAGCACAGAAGTTTAGTTTAGACGGTTGAAGCGGAAGCCTCACAAGCTTTGATTTTTAACATGGTTAGTTATTTGATTTTCAAATCCAGCTTTCTGTAAAAAAATTTGTTTTTATATCTCGATAGTTAATAGTTGTGTTGGGTTATTGCTAACCACTTGCGCCAATGCTTCATAGGTAAGTTATTTTGTACGTAAACCTCGTGTCTGATTTTTTCACCCTTCTTGAAAATGCGTTGTGGTTTTGTACAAAATTAACGTATTCATCATCTCTGTGTAGAGAACTTGGTGTATACTTCTTCAACTTCTCTTTTTTATCCTTCAAAATGCCAAAGCAAATTCTCCGAAGAGCCATTGAAACCCATGTTCTTTGCCAGCTTTCAAGCTGGGTAAAGCCTTCGTTATGCGTAGTTTTGACCAGCATTTTTTGGTTTTGAGCAGCATATTATTTTAGGTGTGAATTCTATGATGAATGGTAGGTCTAAAATGAAGAGAGAGAGCAAATAGAATTCATTTACTATATTTATGAGCTTAATAAGGCATGATTTGGTTCATGATCACACACACTAGCTTAAATGGCTCCTCTTGAAATGTGATTTGGCTGTTGTTGATTTGGATCAGAGACAACTGATTTGAGATTGTCAAGAGACGTAATGACTCTGTAAATAATCTTCTTCTCTGATGGATTTATTATCCTTGCTGGTCTGGAAGAAATGAGATGTATAACCACATTTTTCAGAATCCATCGTGGTTCAATCTGACGATTCATAGCTGTTAAGCTGCTAATGGATTATTATGCTCGCAAAAAATAGGCATATAATGGAGGCAAAAGAAGGAAAAGGGTAAAAATAGACAAGAGCTTTCATGGCGGTGCATGGCTGAGCAAAGCTCGACCGCATAGAAGCAGTTGCATACCCGGAATAGCTCGCCCATTTGCTCCCATCCAAACAACCAAACCTGCAAAAACAGACAAATAACACACGACCATATTATACGAGAAACGCCAACAACAGAGAGGTGAGAGCAACCTTTTCCTGGTCGAAGATGGCCTCCTTCGTCTTCTTGCCGGCTTTGCTGCTCCTCTGCAATGTTGGTTCCTCCTCCTCTGCCACTCTTGACCTCCAAGGCTTCACCCCTAGCGTCATAGACTCCAAACTCCTATCCTCTAAAATCGAGACCAACCGAACGATCTTAGTTGGTAAGTCGGGCAAGGAAGACTTCACCTCGGTACAGGCCGCCGTCGACCATGTGCCGGCGGGAAACTCCGACTGGGTCATCATCCATGTCAGGGCCGGAACCTACAGGTATATACATATATACACTCTAAGTATATAAACATTTATTGGTTGCCATCTTCATTTTAATGGTAGAACTGTTGAATGTTGATTCTAACATCGGTTGGTAATGTTTTCTCTGCGTTTTTTTGTAAAACGAAAGAGAGAAGGTTGTGATACCAAGTAACAAACCATACATATTCTTGAGAGGGAATGGGAAGGGTAAGACATTCGTGACACACGACGACAGCGCCAAAGTGAATGCCCAGTCTGCTGTTTTCACTATCAAGGCTAGCAATGTGGCTGTCTTCGGTATCAGCTTCAAGGCATCCATCTATCTATCCACCGACATTACGATACCTCTTCCTCTTCTTTATTCAATCACAATGTTCCAAATAGACCGATAATAATATTGCGCATGTTATTGTAGAACGAAGCGCCGATTGGAGAACTGGGTGCGGAGAAGAATCGGTCGGTGGCGGCCTATGTTGCGGCGGACAAGGTGGCCTTCTACCACTGCGGCTTCTACAGCTCTCACAACACCCTGTTCGACGCCAAGGGGCGGCACTACTACGCCAACTGCTACATCACCGGCTCCATCGACTTCATCTTCGGCCATGGCCGTAGCATCTTCAAGAGCTGCGAGTTGTTCGTGGTGGCGGACAAGAGGACGAAGGTTCGTGGGTCGATCACCGCTCATTACCGAGCCGACCCCAATGAGCAGAGTGGCTTCATCTTCCTCAAGGGGAAGGTTTACGGCATAGGTCAGGTGTACATGGGCCGGGCAAGGGCTGCCTACTCTCGTGTCATCTTCGCCAAAACCTATCTGTCCAAGACCATCGACCCCGAAGGCTGGACCAATTGGAGCTACGATGAGAGCGTGGAGTAAGCTTAATGCCATTCTCATACGTAGATATACACCTGTTTATATTGTTATGTTATTATTGTCTAAATTCGATCACTCCGACGTGAAATTTGTGCAGACATTTGTCTTTGGGAGAATACCATTGCCATGGCCCAGGAGCAGAGATAGAGCAGCGAGTGAAATGGTCGAGGCAGCTCAACGATACCGAAGTTGCACCGTTCATGTCCATCGACTTCATTAGCGGCAAGGAATGGCTGCCTATCTATTAGTAAATCTTTGATGCATGGGTTGATAACATGCATGTTCCGCTACCACTCGTTACGATCAAGTTAAATGGCCTTTATAGTTCTTCTTCTTGATTACTTCAATTTGATGGTCTATAACTCCTATCCTCTTCTTCTTGATTACTTCAACATTTTGGATGGTGAACTTGTATCTATATTTGTTGTGCTGAGTTATTCATAATTTACTTATTGATTATTGTTTGATTTACGCCTTCGAAAGTAGCAGTACAAGGGAATGCAATTAGGCGTTTTAAGCCAATACCAAATGAAAAAGGAAGATATAGAAGAGTAGTGAGGCGACTGTTTTAGATTAGAGATTGGACGTTTTGCTGATGGAAAATTTTAGAAACCGCCATCATCACCACCTCCGAATCCGGCGCCACCCCCTTTTCCACCGCCAAAACCTCCGCCGCCGCCGGCACCTCCGCCCCCACCAGCTCCACCTCCTAGGCCTCCACCGGCACCGCCCCCGCTCCACCACCAAGTCCTCCACCGCCACCTTTGCCCCCTCCAAAACCACCACCGACACCAGACCCACCTCCTAGTCCGCCCCCACCACCAGCTCCACCTCCTGGGCCTCCACCGGCACCGCCCCCCGCTCCACCACCAAGTCCTCCACCGCCACCTTTGCCCCCTCCAAAACCACCACCGACACCAGACCCACCTCCTAGTCCGCCCCCACCACCAGCTCCACCTCCTAGGCCTCCACCGGCACCGCCCCCGCTCCACCACCAAGTCCTCCACCGCCACCTTTGCCCCCTCCAAAACCACCACCGACACCAGACCCACCTCCTAATCCGCCCCCACCACCAGCTCCACCTCCGAAGCCACCACCGGCACCGCCCCCCGCTCCACCACCAAGTCCTCCACCGCCACCTTTGCCCCCTCCAAAACCACCACCGACACCAGACCCACCTCCTAGTCCGCCCCCACCACCAGCTCCACCTCCGAAGCCACCACCGGCACCGCCCCCAGCTCCACCACCAAGTCCTCCACCGCTACCTTTGCCCCCTCCAAAACCACCACCGACGCCAGACCCACCTCCTAGTCCACCACCACCTCCAGCTCCACCTCCGAAGCCACCACCGGCACCGCCCCCAGCTCCACCACCAAGTCCTCCACCGCCACCTTTGCCCCCTCCAAAACCACCACCGACGCCAGACCCACCTCCTAGGCCGCCACCACCAGCAGCTCCACCTCCGAAGCCTCCACCTAGGCCTCCACCTCCACCTTTCCCTCCTCCGAACCCACCACCGGCGCCAGAACCACCTCCCAGTCCGCCGCCGGCGCCACCACCAGCTCCACCTCCGAGGCCTCCACCACCACCTTTGCCTCCTCCGAAGCCGCCACCAAGCCCTCCACCACTGCCAACGCCACCTCCTAAACCACCACCTCCGCCGGCGCCGCCGCCGAATCCCTCCCCAAGTCCACCCTCTCCGAACGTCTCCTTCTCAAGCCGCCGCCCCTCGGCAATGCCGACCACCACAACCAAAGCAATTGCCAGGACCAGACCTAGGCTGCTGCTACTCCTGACAAACCTCCCCATCTCTGCTAACTGATTGCTTGTCTGCATGAACGAGGTGCAGCTCCACCCATTTATAGGGATTGGGAGGTAGAAAAAATGGCGGACCCAGCTCCTACTTTCATTATGATCATGTTAGTATTGTCAAGAGAGAAGACTAATTGTTGTCAGGAGCTCGTTGCCGGTGCAACTCTATTTATTGAGCCCTCTCCCAACTCTCAACCAACCGATAGCTCCCCTCCACCATATTACAAGCACATGCATGCAGTTTCCGCGTCCATACACACACATATATACACTACGTACGACAATATACATGCAATGCATGGAGTTTTACATTTATGATTTACCAACTTGGCGTACACTAAAGTGGCATAATGCATGTGATCAGTAGTTCAAAATCATCTATAACACAGTCCCCGTGTTGTTTACGCAACCGTTTGTTCATTTGTGACCTTTTTAGCTTTAAGAACCAGAGTTATCATGTTAAAGAAGGATGAGCTGTTTTATATTGATTGGTCATGGGAAAGCGATGGAAGAGAAGAACAGCCAAATATGTAGATATCGGAAGAAACAATTTTGAGTCTTTCCGAGGGCAATGTCCCTACCGTTTGATCATCGAGGTCAGGGAGCTTGATATTATAAATGGATGCACCGGCTTTTGCTGTCAACCAAGTTGCGGTAACCCTGCACTTAACCGTCAACACCATGCGCCGAACGTTATCATTTCCTCACCGACTTCCCACCAAGCACTGTAGCATTTCATTTGCTCTTGGAAATTGCCAACCTAGGAGGCATTTTAGGACTCATCACGTCGAAAAAAAGGTATTTAATTATGTATTTTTGATACGTCATTCTAACTGCGTACAAATGACACTACAAATTACAAGCTAACGCGCCCACATCACATATGCATGTATATCACAAATACAATCGTCGACTAGAAACTAAAGCAAAGTGGCAAACTGTGATGGGTGTAAAATGGTCAGGTTTTTGCCTTCAACGACATGGAGAAAGAGGCCAGGGTAAATTTGCAAGATACATACTGACAAACTAAAAAGACATTGCAATGAATCATGTTGGAAAATAAAAGGATTAAAGATGCCTTCTGAATAATAAAAGGGTGCAAGGATTAAGTCTTCTCACTTTATCAAAAAAAAAGGGTTAAGTCTTCTCAAAGGGTGAATTCATGTTATGGAATGAATTTTTCCTTCATTCAACATAATTATTAATTTGTATTTACAGATGTTCCATATATTGATGTTACGCTTACAAATTGATTACATAACTGAGTTACAAAGGTTACATAAGTATGTTCTCAAAGGGTGAATTTTTTTAACAGTAGGAGTCTCATGCAGTACATAAGTATGACTTTTAAGTTATTTTTCAATATAGAGAATTCATTATTTAATTATCTCCTGTACATCCATAAATAGGGGACTTAAGCCTATTTTTTATGAGATCTAGAAAAGCTTTGGACTATTGCTGCTTGCCCCATTATCAAACAATTCAATTTTATTTACCTATAATATATATATATATAGGTGAATGTACTAATGAATATTTTTACTTTTTCATTAATAAGAAAAATCACTCGGACGAATGAAAGAAATATATGGGAGGGACGGTGAAGTATGAACAATAGAATGCCACAACTTTTTCTGATTACATAGTTGATAGTTGTTTGTTATGTGTTAATGCCTTCGTCTGAGTCCACAAAAATGATGTTAACAATTCCAACTTCTAAGCTCTGGTTTTTGGTATCCGCAATTTTCATGACGTGATTTGAACAACTTCTCTGGCTTTTCCCAAGATGTTAAACAAAGTAACGGGATATCCATGCTCAACTTGATTTATATGTCAAACAAACTCTATCCTGCATTATAAGTTTATACGAAGCACAAACTCACCTAGAGTCATGAATTGAGCAACATGAGATGCAAAAGAGCCCAGCTGCTTATAGAATTCTCATAAGGGCAATAACTAGGAGTCATCGACCTCGCCTAATAGCGTCCCTTTTCTATGTCATCCTCATTCATCGGTTACTTTAAAGTATCCCTTATGTGGGAAAATCGATCTCTTCTCTTTAAGCCTTCTACATTTTCTGTGTTACTCCTGGCTATAAGTATAGAGGCTGAGTACTCTCAGGTATACACTTTTAGTACCCTTTGAAATCACAAGTCTAAACATGCACTGTATAGCAGTACCTGTAAACCTCCGCACTTCACCGGGGTTAAGGAAGTCAAAGGTGGAGTTATCAAGATCCCTTAGGAATGGAACGGATCCTCACAAATTCCAGAGCCCACTTTGATGAACACACGCCATATCTCAAGATGCATCGTCGATTTTCCCTCGTCTCACATCTTACTGAAACCACGAAAAATTACATATACATAGGCATGGGTGTAGATTTAATATAATAAGCTCCGAAGGCATTGTGAACTGGATCTGAGTTTCCAAAACAAATGCGAAGGATTTCATCCTCAAAGATTATTAATCTATAAATTTTATATGACTAGATGGTACGTGTGGAGTGGGATACATTCTTCTTGGCAGATGAGAGTGTCTTTGTCCCAAAGCCCTGGATTAAATCCACCTATCTTATATAGTGCACATTCCATTCTAATCAAAAGCATGCTGGTTGTATCCCTTTGCTCAAAAGAATTCTCTCTCTTTGACAATGCCATCTCACTAAGCTTGGTTGTGTGAGTACACAAGTTCTTCCCATTCACTTCAATCCTTTCCTAAAAAGATCAATATAAATAATAAAAAAAAGGGCACAACTAAGTAGCTCACTCTACTAGAGTAAAAGACTATAAATGCATCAGAATTGACAGCATCCACACATACTTACCTTTGCTAAAACAGCTCTTGCAGCTTGAATTTGCTTCTTCAATTGATTGATTTTAGACGACAATCCCGGAAATGCCTCGTTCTGTTACAAAGAATCAGCACAGAAGAAACATTTCATAATTGGACAAATCAAAACAAAACCTGACATAAGATTCCATACCATACCCATAACTACTGAGACTGCAAACAATGAATTAAATAAAACATGCAATTCAGAACTTAATCTAGTATCAAACCAATCCAATTTCTCTTAAGAAGGCCAACAGCATTATCGAGTTCATAATCCTGAAAGTACAGAGCGGTCAGAATCAAGCACAATGCTAGTTCGACATAATTCCATATAACAAGATAAGATAACAACCCAACTGATCTACAAGATAACCGTGACAAAAGAGACCAGTAGAATAATCGAGCGCAATGAGAGAACTACAAAGAGGCCGACAGAAGTAAACAGAACATACAACTTCAACACAATTCCAACTGTATAAAGATGAAAGCTAAAATCGAGACGCAGCGTATAAGTTTGGAACCGAAGATTAATCAACATGATCTCCAAATTTACCAGACTCGTATAGAAAACACACCAACAACATAAACGAGTCCAAAATCAGAATTAAACAGCACATATACAAGTTCAACGTAATTCCAATTCTCAAATATCAGAATTGGAATGAAGATCAGGAAAAGAAAAAACACAGAGAGAAAAAATCCTCCGAAGATGTTATGCATAACCATCATTAAATAAAAATGTTCCCTATTTTCTATTGGGTCTTTGCACTGGTCATTTGTGATCATGTAAGCTACTACACTTAAAAAATTATCATGAAACTATCCGTAGATTGAGATAGCAATGTACATAATAAAATAAACTTTAACAAAATTAATCACTATATCAAGCTCAAAATTACAAACAAGGGAATACTAACATTGCACTAGTATGTTATATGTAATTTATATCGTCAAAATTGAAAATCATCGTACGTGTCAATCAAATGTGTATTCTTTCTACGTGCTTAATTATATATCCATTTATAGTTAAATTAATCCGAAAATAATTAATGGGTGCAATATCACCTATGAATCTCTGCTTCTTCATGGGATTTTACAGCTAATACCAATGCTAATGTCAATTATAAGACCTTATAATTAATAGTTTATTTTAGTTATAATAATTATTATATTATCGTCATTATATTATTACAGATGTCCATTGATGTTATGTTTAGAGCATTTTAAAAAAGCGGTGGACATAAAAAATTTTCAGCCAACGGCCAGTAATCGACCGACACGTCACGCACCAGCTGTTCTAAATCTGGTCCGTCATCGGACAAAAACCATGTCGGCGGCCGGTCCATTTTGATCGACTCTTGGCCGACGATCCCCAAAACCTTCATCCCGTCTATTCAAAAAATCCAACGCCTGTTTCTATTATTATTATTATTTTTTTCCATCGTTTTTTTTTTGGGAATCAATCGTTGTTTTGGATCGGATTCGGCGTCGAACCGACGTTTTGAATCATCTTGTAGTCGCGGCAGGTTTTTTTTAGGGTTAAAATGGTTGATGGGAAGTATAATCTGAAGAATCCGGCGGTCAAGCGGATACTGCAGGAGGTTAAAGAGATGCAGTCGAATCCCTCTGATGATTTCATGAGCCTCCCACTCGAGGTATCCTTTCTCCATACCTCAAATATCTATATATATATTTTTTGTGAATCATATATGCCTCAATTTTTTTTTGGGACAATTTTGATGGATCGGGACTTTTTTTATATATAGGAATCGTGAATTGTTGTTGCTTGTTATATATCTGTTGATTGGTGATTTTTTTATAAATTGATTGGAATTGGAAATAAAAACGAAATATATTGATCAACGGCATAAAGGGTATGGTTAAAAAATAAGAACAGCCTCTATATTCAAACCTTTTTTTTAAAAATTTATCATTAGGAATAAATTGGTGTCGCATTTATTTATGCGAATAGTGGGGAGTTGTGTTGGTGTGTTACTGGGCATGAAGGTGGCGTGTTTTGAGACTTTTTTTTGTGGGTGATGTGTGGTGTGGTTGTTTGGGTGGTTTTAGGAGAACATATTTGAGTGGCAGTTTGCGATTGGAGGCCCGAGTGATTCGGAGTTTGAGGGAGGAATATATCATGGGCGAATCCAACTCCCAGCAGATTACCCTTTCCAGCCACCGGCCTTTATGTTGCTGACGGTACTGATTAGCATGATTATGTATAATATATTTTTTATGTCATGTGATGATTGTCTTATGTTTTGTATGCTTATTTGGATTTTCTAGCCGAACGGACGTTTTGAGACACAGACAAAAATATGCTTGAGCATATCCAACCATCACCCCGAGCATTGGCAGCCATCATGGAGTGGTATGCGTTTTGGTTTCTGCTTTGTAGCATTTGAGGATTATAATTAGTTTTGTTTTCTCGTGCATTCCCTAGCTAAATTTTTTTGTTTGAGGATCTGGTTTGGTAATTTCTCTGTTGTCAATGTTCTGGAAACTTGATTTAATATTTATTCATTGATGATACTCCTGTAAATTACAACATTACACAAACTTCAAAAGATGAGTAGATGGTTCACAGAGATTGAAGTAAAAATTTGGCACCTGTGGGTTGGTTTTTTGTGGTTGATGAACTGATCTTCATCTTTTTTCCAAGGCACCATTTATTCATAGTCTGCTCTTACTGGTTGGTTTGTAGGCTATACGAGCATGGTGCTATATCAAGTATTTTTGGTCATTTTACCATTCGTCTGTGCATTGTTTTTCCAGATGATAGAGACCCGAGAATAACAGCTATGCTCAATATAATAGTACTCGGGGTTTGGGCATTATAGAGCAGCTTGTGAACTTTAGCCACAGTATATATTAAACAGGAGTATTGTTTGCTTGACCTGTTTGCTGAGTATATAATATTTTTAGCCAGGTAGCGAGTGGCTAAGCTGGGAGGGCATGATATGGTGATAGCACTTGTGAACCAGTCGTTGATGAAGCTGCTTATGCTTCATGGTTTTGATAGTCATTCTCGATGAGTCCATTAATTTAGTTGACATAATAGAGATCTTTAGTTCTTTACATAATAACACTTTTTTATGACTTAAATGACAGACATTTGATAATTACAAATATCATGGACTCACTGAAAAACTGTGTAGTCCTGATTTCTTTATTGTGTGTATTTGACTATTCTTACATGTATGCATATTAAGTAAATGGATGCAATGAGCAATTTGTGAGCTTGTAACTCACAGTGCGACCATTTATTGCTTTGCTATGCTGCTTGTTGCATAACATATGATTCATATGATGATAAAATTTCTTTTCAGTTCGTACTGCCTTGGTGGCACTTATTGCTTTCATGCCCACCAATCCAAATGGAGCACTGGGCTCCCTTGAGTACAAGAAGGAAGAGAGGCACGTGCTTGCTATCAAATCTCGTGAAGCAGCTCCCAAATTTGGTACACCAGAGCGGCAAAGGTTGATTGATGAGGTCTGCTTTTGTTCATGTTTTATAAGCTTATTTGATATAACTCATGCTTGTAAATCATAGCAACGTCCGAATTTCCTTGTAGCTAATCTTCCATTGTTTTCTGCACTGATAATAACATCAGATACACGAATACATGCTGAGCAAGGCTACTCCTGTACCCCAGCTCGCTTCTGCTTTTCCTATAACTAATGATGAGTTAGGTCTTGGGGATAGAGGTAATGAAGCTATTTCTGCTGATCAATCTTTACCTGGTGCTATTGAAGAGGATTCCTCTGAGATTGAGCCTGTTGAGGAAAATGTGCATGAAGTCCAAGTAAACGCCAATGCCGGTCCTTTGCATGTCAGCATCAGTGCCAAAATTTCAAGGACTGCAGTATCTGAAGCAAGTAGACAGACACGAAGGCCTCAAAATCTGGCTCGGAAGCCTGCCAATGATCGTCTATTTACTTGGGCTGCGATTGGCCTGACTGTGGCCATTGTAGTTCTTCTACTCAAAAAGTTAATGAAATTGCATGGTTATGCCGATCCCACAGATGGGTATTAGTGCGGTGAGGTATTAAAAATGCGGATGCATGTTTCGTGCTTATTGAAACTGGTGTAGATATATATGATTCGGAAGGTGAATATCATTGTTATTTTTGTTATCTTTTTTCTGGTGAAACTTATTTTTTTGTATTAAAAATATATATGATTCGGAAGGTGCATAGTCCGTTTGATAAGAGGGTTGAAACCTTGAACATTGAAGTGAAAGGATTAAAAGTACATTGTCCGTGGCTGAAAATCGAAGCACATATATTTCTACTGTAACGATCTCTTGACATCTCCTTCGTTATTTGAAGGTTGCCAACCCTGAACGTATCTACGAACATTGCCCTTGCTCGAAAAAAGTCCAATATATCTGGTTTAAATTTTTTTTTTTAATGAACCCAATGTCCGAATTCTAGTTACTTTTCAAATGAACCAGTCAATACAAGGCAGCAAATTTGCAGGCTTTAAAATATATTTTCGGATATATAATGGCAGGCACAGAAATGGGTCGTCAGTGGCCATAATCTTTTTTTAGATTTCTAATATTTACAATTGATGTTTATAAAAACATTTTATTATATCTTTTTTATTTAAAAACACACACACACAAATAAATAAAATAAAAAGATAGCGTCATCCTTATAAGAACAACGCTCTAACAATCCGAGCTATGGGTCAGGCCTCAATTTATTCGGCTACAATCTCATTTTATATATAATACAATTTTGTATGAACAATTAAGCAAGAGTTTTTTTGAATAAGGCTAATTAATATTTTTTTTCAATGTTGTAAGAATTTGAAGATTTGTTATTTTAATTCATTGCACGTAATATTTAAGGTATTATACATAATATGGATGATAAATTCAAATATTTTTGTCACATCGACTTTTATAAGTTCTTCGCGTTGCAACCTGTTCGTTTACGATTTTTTTCAACATTTTGACAGAATTATTAAAATATCGTCTACTTAAAAATAATATTTGGTACCAAAGAAAAAACCACTCATTTTTCTTTTCTCAATAATATGAAGTAGGGCAATCAAACATTACCTCATGACTCTCGCCCTTCTTTATTGAATTGATGTTGGCGACGCCGTCCGTCGGAGGTGGTGCAGTTCCAAATTTTTTCTTTATTTTCTATCTCATGTGTCTCGATCCTAATTGTGTAATATCCATTGCTCCGAGAATCCGTTTGAGTAGGTCCGGTTGAGCCTATTCAATTCGGCTCCGTTAAAATTTAAATAAAAAAATATATTTATATTAAATTGTTAAAATTAGTTTTTAAATTACCGGATTCAAATCAAATTTGATTGATTCATAAATAATTCATGAATCAGTATTCTTACGAGATTTTATATATTTTAATATTTATTAATTACAGAATAGATAAATATATAATCTATTATCTATGCAAATATAATAAATTTAACTTATGATCTTCTTAGTCCTTATATTTTCATCTTATTTGTGGCACTTTCATCACTTTAAAGTTTATAAAATTTTTTTAAGAATACCTTATTTTATAATCAAACATAATTTGACAAAAAGATTTATTTCAACATTATTTTTTATTTTGAATTTATTATCTTTGATAATCCAATTTTAATTTAAATATACTCGCAATCTTACTAAATTTTCCGATTCAAAATAAGTTATAAATTGGTGGCTTGAATGGGTTTGATTCATAATTTTCTAGAATTCGTTTCAATTACCGATTCCGATTTTTTATCCGTGGGTAATGTGTTCTTACCCTGTGATACATCTTTTTATCCTTAATTTTTGTTTTATTCCAACTAAACCATTCTTCTCGTAGCAGAGCAGCAAAGTATCCTCCCTGGAGAGTTGCATCGAAGCCACTCTCCCATGGCGGATCCCGTCAACTCCAAGCTCGCTCTCTTCCTTCTCCTCACCCTCTTCGTCTACTCCGCCCTCGCCGCCTCTTCTTCTTCTTCTCGGCCCATCACCGTAAGCATAAATAGTTCTACTCCATCTCGGTCGTCTATTTTCTGTCTGTTTTTTTCTTCTTCTTCGGGTCGTCGTTTTGACATGAGTCGTGGGTGGAGTAGGACGAGGAAATCAAAGAGAAGAAGCAGGCTTGCTACGCCGACATTGAAAGGTTTGTTGTTCTCCGTTTCTTCTTAATTGCCGAAATCCAGTTGGGCGAATTGGTGCTGGATTTGTCGATTAATGATGGGTTTTTTTTTGTTGTAGTGGGTTGTGGGGTTGGAAATGCAAGTCTTCGATGATCGACAAGGAGAATTGCGCGCTCCGTTGCCTTTCCCCTGTTTGCTACCACCTCATTTACGAAAGCGATCCTGTAAGCGTTTACTTTTTCTCGTTGCCTCCATGTTTTTTTATCCCTCCTCCATTTTACTTTTGGAATAGTTAGTGTGAGTTATTTGAATTGTTTATATATGTTTAAAATCAAAGTTCCTAAATACCTTGTGAACATTTAAAAATAAATAAATGGAAGTTATATAATTTGAATGGTTCTTGCATGATATTCTTTAGAAAAAGAGATCCTCTATTTTATTTGTTAGCATATTTTTTTATGTGGTGGTTGCATGATTTGAATGGTTTTAGCATGGTATAATTTACAAAAAGAGATCCTATATGCATTGTTGAATTTTTTTGGATATACAAATAGTTAAGTTGATGAACTTGCAGGTTCTTCTTTTTTTTTCTAAAAAAAACTTAATGCTTTGTAAACTTTTTTTTTGAGTATGCTGTTCTATCATCTACGAATAGTGAGGTTGGCTAAATTTAAATTTCTGGGGTAGGTGAACAATCTTTATAATTAAGTACGATTAACAAAGTTCGGAGTTGGGTTACGCACCCGTATTTTTAGCGTGATTGCACTTTACAAATGTTCCCTAAAATTTTTTTCTGCTGCAGCTGGAAGAAGGTGAAAAAGATTTTATACGGGGGCAGGAGTATAAATATTGTATGTACAAGTGAGTGACTGATTCTCTGGCCTGTGATTACAATGTCTACAATGTCTACTTGTCTAACTTATGATTAGATTTTGCATACTTGTATGGCCTGCATTTTCGCTTTCCTTGATCGATTACTTTATGTAAATGTTGGTGAATTTCAAATGCTCCTAGTAGTAGAATTCCTTCCAGAATCATCCTCAATTGATCTGTATTTTGGTGTCTGGTTTTGGAAGAGAATGCCTGTTTGTTCTCTAATTTTGAATGTGAATACCTATCTTAGTATAAGAAAGGGTATTTATTACCAGTCCATCTTGAACAGCATCTTGTCGATAGAATTGATTTTGTAGTCCTACATTTTTATTGTTTGTGTCATCTGCAGAGCTATTTTACCTTGTAATGCAGAACATGTTATAAACACATTGGATGAACAGTCTTACGAAATTCATATAGGCCTCCATTTTTAAGCTTTATTAGCGATTGATGTGCAGAATACATCTTAAAAAGAGCAACAATTTATTTTCTTCAGTCAAGTGTGATATTCCCTCATAATATCCAATTGATCAAAGAACAGGAAAGATATATATTCAGACAATGTCGTCACATCATTTTTAGTCGATACCACTGCCTTCTCTACCTTTACTATTTGTTTGCTTCTATTCCTTTGGCTGCTATGATATTGAAACTGTGATGTAGACTGCTTTTGCGGGCATCATCTCTTTTGCCGGATGCTGGCCATGAAGTAGTTCATGAACATGAACTTGCGTTCGTGAAATATTAGCTGATTTTGTAGTGATGCATATGCTACCTGCAATTTTTTTCAGGGTATCAATGGGGGAAGGTCTGGATGGCGTGAGAGGCTCCTTCGACTATTAGCAAAGTATGTATGTTGGCAAGCTTGCCTGTACCCGTGAATCATATTGTTGACATTTTGAGATTTTAGTATAGTTGTAATCCATAAAATATGGCTTGTGATTCCAAGGGGATAAAAGAATCACATTATGCTCCTCGAAGAAATCTGGCGAGCTGCAAAAACCAGAAGCATAATTATATTTTCCTCGTGGTAAACCGTATCGAGCTGGAGCTTATGGCAACCAAGTTAAGTCTCTCGAGATTCTCGAACTTGAACTATTCAGTATTCAAATACCCTCTCAGGCTAACTAATTTATATACTCTTGTCATGCGTAAAACAACTTATTTGATTTTTAGTTACAACTAAAATTTGCATTCCCTTTCCAACCAAAATAAGTCTGCATCAACGCAACCAAATGGCAATGTGCCGTACATAATTGCAATCGTGTAACTGTAATTTGTAAATAGTACAGAAATGTGTGTCCCCTTCATCCTGTACAAGTTAAGAATTAATTGATTGTCAAAAAAGTTCAGCTGCATCGGTGGCCTATTATATTTGCTCGGAGACTTATATGGTTGGGCGAGAGAGTGCACATCCAGATGGTGTGCTCTTCGCAGAGAAATTTCCTGCATAATAAATACTGGTATTATTACACAATATATAGCAAAATGAAGTAGTATACTTTGATGGAGAAATGGAACAATATTTCGCCTCACCTGTGTTTTTCCTTGACGATGTTGGTCGATTATATCCACCTCACGGAGTTGTATTGAACAAGCCAAAACGCCATAGCCCCCTCATTCTATCCACATCAGAACAAAATCCGATGGAATGTCTTTGACTACCTAAGAGATCAAACATAGAACCAAATATTCACTGCCAATATAGCATCCACAGTTCTCGCCTAAACCTTGAACAGTGGATCAAAAGCAAAGAGCCTCCGTTGTTCTTCAGTAGGATTTGCCAACCACCTACAGAACATCCACGCAGCTCCCAACACTGACGAAACAGATAGCATTGCAAGAATGCCAAAATGTGATACATCATTTGCAATTATGGCAATGCCCAACATCACAAACTCGGCAAGACTTGCAAGTGAAACCTCTGTTGCACCAATTAGGTTTGCTTTATTGGAGGGGATTCCTGTTTGAAGAATCTGAGTTCCTATCACATCATAAGACATATGCCCTAATCTTGACAGAACCTGTATAGTCAAACTTTTATTAACGATGCAGTTCCTTTACTATAACAGAATGAGAAGATCACATGCTTTCCAGAACACTCTGCCAAGGGATTTGAGCATTCGTGGATGACAAAAGAATCATGAAAACCTAACCCAATAAAGCATTTGCAGCGTTGCAATGGATATGCAAAAAAAAACTGAAGTAAAGCTTGATGTGTCAGCAAGATCTGAAACTGATATAAGAATGGAGACATGCATAAAGTTCAAAGAGATATGGTAGCGATCCTTACAATGAGGCCAAGGAAGTAAAGGAGAGTCCTCTGAGAAAGAAAACCACTCAGATATACAACTGCTGCAATGGTGAGAAGTGAAGCCTGAAATATTAGGCCTGCAGCTCCGGCCTGGCATTAATATGATACCAAAAATCATAATAGCATTATTGCATAATTATACATAAGATCAAGAGAAGATAATCAGCAAACCTTGAGAACACCAAGATGTTTAACAAGACTCGCGGAGATGAATGTAGCAGCAATGCCCATAAATGCGCACAATCCACTAAAACCACCAATAATGGATGGATTCAAACCTATTAACAGTGATTAAAATCAGATGCACAATGTTTTGACTGAGATTGTTGGAATTTTGAGACGGCAAAAATTGGAGACATCCATGATGAAATCTTAGTTAAAAACTTATACAAGATTTCAGCCATCCACATGAAACACTGCTTTCAAATAAACGACAGTCATATCATCATTTCTAGTATTCAGAGGATGTAACAAACAAATTGAACAAGCTATTTAAAGGACCAAATGGTACATGACTAAAATAATGCATGTGTAAGCATATACCACGCTGTGTCAAGAATGCTGTCATTAAGCCACCTGGAGCCAGAACTATGTTGAAATAAAGAAATACATAAGCAAGACTGGCCGGAAGAACTGGCTGTTGCTTGTACTCAATCCATCCATGTTTGATAGAGTCCAGACATTTATTCACTGAGAACACAAAATGTTCACAAAATTAGAACTTTCTTACATGTTAGAGACTTATATTAAAGATTCTCCCCCCCCCCCCCCCCCCGATTATAAGAATGTTAACCTTGATTCACAAAGGCCGTAGGATGACCAGCTTCTATAGGCATCTCAATGGGATGTGATAATTTGCATCGATCAAGAACACCAGTGGAAAGCTTGTTGGTTAACAAGACAAGAATAACCTATAAAAATATATAAAAAAAGGATAAAATGATTATAACTCAAGAATATAGTTTCCCTATAAAACATAAAAAGTAATTGAAATGTCACCTACCACAATGGGCAGAGTGCACATCACTAGACCAGCAGCAAGCTTCAAGCAGGTAACAGGATCATACTTTGATAGAAGAACACCAAACACGGATGCACCAGCTATCTGTGGGAAAATAAAGAACAAATAAATTGCAAACGTTTTAAAAAGAAAGGTATAAATTTTACTTAGCATTTACTAAAGCAGAAAGCTAACCCATCTTACTCGGTGTAGCAAGTAAAATAGATGTAAAAGGCCATTGACTAAATGCAAATTTTGTTGCAAAAAGAACAGACAATTTAAATGAGTCAACATACATAATAGCCACTGACAATATAGAAGTGCACATATATTAATTGCCCCAAAGTTCCAAAGCAAACATTTTCAGGTAGTCTTGAGTGCCTAACAAAAGAAGCAGGCATGTGCAGCTGTGTTTTCAAATTCTTAAATCCAGTAACTTTATGCTTCCAATATCTAACTATGAAATAAATGGTTGTATGCAAAACCTAACACTGACACATAAATTCAAGATAAACCAAGATAGTGGTTGTTGCATGTTACCTCACAGAGAAGATCAAGGCGATTAAGCACAGCATTGGCATTGGCCAAAGCAATAGGTCTATTAGGCCCTGCCATCTGCATTGACAGATTAAAGTTCCCATCAGACCCACAATTTTCAGCAACAATATATGCTCCTGATATAAAACAATGCCCATGAACTGTACATTACCAGAACAACCCAGTCTCGCTCCATTGCAACACCCAAAGCCAAACCAGAAAGTCTCTCAATTGCCCCCGCTAAAACAAGCACAATAAACCAAGGGCGCATGAGTATTGATGAGGCAGACGTTGGGGGCGCATTAGTGAGTGCATGAATTACCATTGCAACAGACAATAACTGAGTAGATGCCTAAAGTAGAAAAATAATAGATTAAACAGGTGGAACAGCATTGATATGATGCAAAAAGCATTTGCTATCTACCCCAAGGATTGATTAATCACCTGGACTAGGTTCAATAGATTATATGTCATCACCCTCGGAAAACAGTCCATGAGATTGCCAACTAAAGGGCCTCCAACAAAAATAGTTAGCTGAAGATCATAGAGAGTTTGTAAGCTGACTTTTAACAGAAGTAGAATGATATTAAGACTTCATAACATACTTTTGTAAAGAAACCAACAACAGCCACGGGGAGAAGGCTTGGATGCAGCAATGCGACTGCAGCGGGCCAAGCAAAATTCCATGTCTGTTCAACCAAATTACCAGCCAAAGAGCAAGCATATAATGCTGCCAAAAATGTTCAAGTCAGAAAACAACCGACTAGACAAGAACTTGTGAAATCCAATATTGAGTAAAACATACCGCATAACCTTTTGGATGGGCTGGTGTTGCAGCTAGAGCATCTTGCTCCTCTTCAGATAGAACCTACAAAATTACCATTTTTCACACACTTGGAAGAAACTAACGCCAGGTATTCAATGAAAAAGAAAAGTCAACTACAGGTCATGATGTTCTTCATTACCGGTAATGTAGTTAAGAGACTGTCGACTAAAGTATCATCTGCTAGTATATTCAAAGGTTGCGAGTCAAGAATTTGTGATTGTAAGTGGACTACGGGAATAGAACATCCTGCTGGAATAGGAGGCGATTCATCCAGGCGATCTTCTTCCTCAGTTGCAACATGATTAGAATTCACATCAGTATCTGTGATGGAGCACTTCCAAACAAACCTCTTTAACCTGGGCAAACACGATATTTGCATTTTTCAGTACTGAAAACTCATTCTTGCCGAACAGCACACCACAATAAAGTGTTCTCCCCATTAACAAAAAAATTGAACCATAGAGAAGGCTTAGCAAACCACATCTCCATTTCACCATCTTCAGCGTCAATATACACAGCCAAGCAACCAATTAACTGTTTTTACACCATCAAACACACCCCCATTTTCCCTCGAATACACATGCACACGAACCCACACCCACACCCACAACCACAGCATTTCGGAGGCGTGGATTGTACACCATCTGAAATTACTTATTTTTAGGTTCGTATTGACGATTACAGAGAAACAGCATAGTAGAGAGTCAATTTAGTATTGATGAATACTATTGATAAAAAATAAAATAAATAAACGATTACACCAATCACATTCCACCTCCCAACGAAGTGTTCGTCTGCTCCAAAACGGAATCAATAAAAGCAAAACAGATAAACAACAACGAAGAGAGGAGGGCAGGATGCACCTCGATGAAGGAGGCGAGATGGTCAACACCGGCAAGTGAGCGCCGCCGGCGGCCAAACGAAGAGTCGAAGGCGAAGAGCGGGGGTGGGAGAGAGGAAGAGCGGTGGCGGGGAGGTAACGTTGTGCGATTACATCCCTATCAAGCCGTCGTCTGGGATTGGCCGGCCTACTCATGCATGCAGATTTTGTAAACAGGGAAGCGATCGCCGCCGCCGCCGCCGCCGCTGCCCTTCGGATGGAGACGGCAACGAATGGGAAATAGAAATGGTTGGGAAGTGCCTTCGACTTGGCTTTGTTTTCTGCCCAGCTCTCTGTTTCTTCCTTATCTATGTACCTATATACCTATAAATTTATATATATTATTCTCATGTGTGTATCTAATTTTTATATCATATTGTATTTATTTATACTTATTATTCATATCCGTATGTAGATATATGACCCTTTATATTTATAATATATTATTTTATTTTATTATATGCTCTGAATAACATAATGTGAAAATGTGATGGTTTACTAATGGACCATGAATATATGTCCACAGACAAATGTTAACATGTCTACCAAGCCTGGTTACGTAAATCGGCGATTCAGATCGGAATTGCCCTGATTCAATCTCTGGATCGGAGGAAACAAATTCAAAAAATCTATTGAATAGAAGCCTTCTCAAATCGGCTCCGGTGACCGGCCGATTCGAGCCGATTTCGACCGATCTGAACCGATTCCGGAATTGGCCGATTCCGGCGCAAAGGCGCAGGTAGGGGCGGCGGCGGGAGGGATAGGGCAGGGCTGACGGGGGGAGTGAGGCGCGCGGAGGGCGGGGAGGCGAGGCGCGATATGGGGGAAGGGGCGGCGAGGCAGGCGATCTGGGGAAGGGGTGGCTAACGGGCGCAGGGCGAGGTCGGGCGAGGTCGTCGGGGAGAAAAGGGCGAGGCTAGCGGGCGAAGGGTCTGGAGGAGGCAGCGGGCACAAGGCAGAGGGAGACTGGGGCGCGTGCGGCGGCGGCAGGAAAGAGGGTGGATGCAGGAGGAGAGAAGGCGAGGGTAGGAAATACCACTCGGTGGCATTCTCGTAATTAAAACTTGACTTGTGTTTGACTCGAGTCAAAAATAATAACTAACTCTAAATAATTTAAAAAATCTTAAAAATATTATAAAATATAATACACACAATAATATTAAAATAATCAATATCTAATTTTATATATTTATTTTATGAGTTGTCAAATATTATATATGACCGATTTGGACTTATTCAGACCGATTCAACTGAATCGATTCTTGACCGATTTAGACCGATTTCGATTCTGATTCCGACTCTAACTCCTCAAAAACCACCCACTCCAATTTATGCAACCATCTACCAAGGCTGCGTTGCTACAACATCACAATGCAACGA